>CAEFZX010007366.1:0-78317 GCA_903066825.1 Alfaro cultratus | reverse complement strand
TCCCCCCTGGGGCCCTTGTATTGTTAAAATGTTTTACTGTTGACATAATTTGACAAGAAAAAAAAAAAAAAAAAAAAAAAAAGATGACGAATAAGTTGAAGCTGTTAAGTCTGAGTTCAAAGAGTTCTGCATTTTTAGAGTAATTCTTCTTCCTGTCTGCGCGTAGCCTAAAGAGCTCCCCGCTTACTGGAGCTTTTATTCAGCCAATTCATCTTTAGGGGTAAAAATATATTGTTTTAATCATTTTAATGCATGTAAGAAAAAAAAAATTATTACAGGTACATCTTTGGGGATATCTTAACGTTTTTGTTTTTTTATTTCCAGGAAGATAAGTTGTTTTGTTGCGCATATGATCACGTCCTTTACTCTTTTCAGCTTCAAAGAATTTCCACTGTGAGGTATTTATTTGATTGAAGATGCGCAGGAAAGCTTTGACTGCTTTTTTACAAGGACATCGCCTGACACATAAATTGGTAATTGATGGTTGAAGCGAAGGACAGGACAGCATAATCTGTCTTCATGGTGACGCCGCTCCCAGCTCAGAGCATGAAAACACTCTTTACTTTGTAGCCGAGATCATTGTAATATTCGACAGCCATCTCACACTGTACCGCAGCAGATGAGCTCTTATTACAGGCAGCAAGTCTTGAGTGTCACATGTTCCTCTATATTTTTGTTTGCTTCCTGTGAGTTCAGACTGAACTTTGGCCTTTTTATCAGCCAGTCACACAGATCAGGCCTAATTTCCTACAGCATGGATTCACTCTGGGATTACGCGTCATAAGATTCCCCTCATGAAGTCCCGCCAAACCCTTCGCCATCGGAGGCGACATCGATGTAGAGAAACATTGAGATGGTATTCCGTGTCTTCATTCTCAGAGCAAGAACTCTACCATCCAAGATGTCAGTGTTTAAATCGTAAAGCAGGGATTATCAGAGATTACCTTCAGAATCTGGGAGTGGACGGGACGGAACGGCCTCCCTTCGATCCTTAACAGGTCGAGGTCGTCTGATGCTACGCTGCTATGCCAACGAGCCGGTGACCAACATGAAGAGAAAGTGGCGTCAAAATGACATTCAAATCATCCAATCCAAGAAACACCAAACGAAAGTCAACACAGGGCTTCTGCAGGTTTCATCAGCTCAAACTGAAGACTTTTTAAGACTTTTATGAGACCACTATGAATAAAATTTAAGGCCTGTATCAAAAGTACAAAAGAAAATCACACACAGATGTGTTTTCGAGTCTTGTGGGGACTTTACATTGACTTCCATTTACTTTCTAGTTTCTGTTTTGGCAGATAGTTACCGATGGCTGTGACCGCCTCAGAAAACAATAAAGATAACAATAAACTGAAAACAATAAAGATGGCTGTGCCCATCTCAAACAGAAAAATCAGAAAAAACAAAGAAAATGACTACATCCAATTTATGAGATTAAATAGTCCTGTCAGGACAAAATTTAAGACCTGTGATTAACGCAATTAAGACCAGCTTACGTTTCTGTCATGTATTTAAGCCATACTAAGACCTTAATTTTAGATACATAAACACAAGACTTTTTAAGGATGCCCTGCAGTAGCAGAATTAGCCTTTAGTTTTTCATGGGTACGTCTGACATACTGCTGCCTTTTCTCACCAATTGTTGGCGTCAGGTAAACATCTTGTATCCTACCTCCATTTTAAGACATTTTCATTTTCTTGAGAAAATCTACTTCATTGATCATCCTTCACATCAGTCTCTCATTCTATTGAGACATTTCTAATGAAAAGTATTAGAGATTATGTTGCCTTTAACCAGAGTATAAATGTATGTTCAGAAAAAAAATTATTTCTTTTCCCTTTCTTTAAAGTTAAAGCCTTTGGCATTTAACGTTTTTGTCCGATAGCAGCAAAACGCATTTTCACTTTGCATTGTGGTAACGTATTGTTACAACTAACCAACCTGACACACATTTTCTTGCTTTTTATTTTTATTTCACTTGGTTGTATGCTTTCAAACTCTAAAGAAATATGTTCTCTACACTGTGTGCCACTTTGTGTGCTGATATTGGCTTTATTGCTAGCTAGCACCTGCAACCACTAGCAATTAGCACAAGTTACAACCACAAGTGGCTCAACTCAGATGTGATGTTATTTCTGTTTTCCAAGGCGAACCGATGGACGGGCCATTCCTCCCCGGAGACTGGAGCACCTTCTGTTAGCCAACCTCGTCCATTCCCTGCATATGTACGTTTGGCAAACCGTTCCTGACCTGTCCAACTGAGACTGTGTGATAAGTTAACTTGAGTTCAACCAAAGGAATAGTGACGACATTGAGAAATCAAAGAAAAGACTCCGTCAATTTATACTGAAGCGTTTAATGCATCATGGCTGCTCGGTCTCAGACGTCCAAGGACAGAGCAGTCACTGCATTCGTCTCTGCTGTCAGCTCTTTGTCTGAGCCTCCGTTCTAAGGACAGCTTTCAGAATTTTCCAAGCTCGCATTAACACAGCAGACATATGCTTGTGACTACACTGAAACACTGAGTTAGTGTTATTTCTGCTCGTTCTGGCTCTGGGAAAAGGAAAATAATGAATGGAAATTAATTCAAACAGCTAAAATGTGTAGACGGTTTAAGGTCAAATTCAATTTGGTTTAATCAAATCAAGGCGTTTAGAAAAGAAAAGCAGGTCATAAGATTGGTTTTGGTCCAAATTTAGTACAAATAAAACCAGCTCATCCCAGTCATATAGTCATTAGGTTCATAAAGTCTAAATGAAAACACATTACAATCAAGTTGAGCTGATCATTTGACTCCAAAACATTAAAAATAGTTATCTACAGAAGACCACCTGATAATACTGAGTTGTTCATTTGACAGCATCTTGATAGATAAGTCATGTGGAAACTGTGGACAGAGACCAGGGAGAAACCTCCAGCAGAACCAGACCTTGAGGAGCAGCTGGGGTGACGAGATTCCTTTGACCCAAAGCAGAACCAGAGAAACTTTGAGAAGCCACTTGTTTCAAGGATCTCATTCTTTTGGTCACATCTCATGACCATAGGTGTGGGTCAGATGGTTTTATACGTTGTTCAATTACAGTTCATGCGGAGATATAATGAAAGATAACAGAAAGGTTTTGGAAGTGCAGGGTGCTGTCCAGGTTTTTCCTCTAAAACAAGCAGATCCAGGACTCCTTCCCCTTTTATATGCTTCACTTAGATAAATGTCTTCATGTCTTTGCTTAAGTTTCACAGCCACTTTATTAGATTTATTTTATTCACACAAGCCAACTCTACCTACCTTTTTTTTTTTTTCTTTTTTCCTTCCTCCGCATAGCTCAAAATCTACCGAAAAAGTGTTCCTTGTGTTCCACTGAGCTAAAATTAGGATACGGTCTAGTTTGAGTACAGGGAAATGAGGTGAATCGGTGGCCGAGCTGCGGCAGCCGACATTGACGGTGTGTTTGTTGACAGCAACACGTTCCTCCGAAAGCTTCCAGGACGGGGTTCCGAACACCGTCTGCCACGGTAATTGGTCAGAACAGAACAAGAATCGATGCCTCGTCTTTAAAAAGCAGTTCAAGAAAACCGCTGTGGCTAAAACCAAGGTCACCGCCTCCCCTCCGTCAACAGGAACCCCCCAAAAGCATCACAAGTATTTCACCCCGGAATTGGGGTTGGATTATTTAGCATTGAGTTACATGAGTTCTAGCAAACATCTTATTCCAATTGTAGGAAATACAGCCCAGGAATTCACCGTAAGTATGAAGCATGAAAGATATTTAAAGAGACCCACAATCACATAGCTTGTAACATTATGGTTTGGCAAGCTTGAAAGCCAAACAGTCAGAGTATATGTGCTGCCATATTAATAGGAGTATTTTAGAGATTAGCCTTTGTCAGACGCAGTGGTTGATGGTTAAATTTGATCATGTAAGTTTTGTGTTTCCAGCCACCGTGACTGTGTGAGGGATGCTGGTGTCAGTTTGTTGGCCAGTCTAACTAAAATGGACGAACCACGGCTGGATGGAGTGCAGAATGTGGCACAGATGTTTGTGGTTTACCCAGTAATGCATCCTGAAGATTTAAATGTTGCTGTGACCTTTCTTCACAAAGCCAGTTTCAACCAATTACTTTGTTTTCTACTTGAATGCTCCAAACGTTTCGTAGCAAGATTGACGACGACTTCAAATTCTATTATTATAGATCAAGAATTGTGTAATTTTCATTAAAGCCACTTAATTCTGACCTATTAATTATTTGGACACCCCCCCACACCTACTTTAATAAATGAGGGAGCATTTATAATGCCTGTGACACTAATCCATACAATATCTCCCTTTCCGTGGTGTAGGAAACATTTAAACTGTAGCTTCCACAAAATTAGCACTGCAGCTTTCACACACTATGTAGTCTATTCATCTTCACCACTGATCTAGATTTAGCACAGCTACAACTCAAATATTGCATCACAGACCCACTGACAACGTTCCTTGATCTCAAGCGAATATGTTGTCTGCAAAAAAGAAGCTCCACTCACCTCTGCATGCTGGATGCATGAGACTGAATGTGACAGTGGCGGCTTCATCTTTCTTCATTAATTCAACTGATGATTATCTGAGGAACTCAAAGGACTACCCCTAGTTTTGATTGCCCAGAAATCTACCCCTAGGCAATCAGTTGATCCTACATAAAAGAAATTCAACATAAAAGGATGGCAATAGCAAAATACCCAATCCTGATGCAGGAAAACTCTATGAAAGCCTTACCCATTGATCTAAGTCCTCTGAGTACCAAGTATTCAAAGCGCACCATATTCAAAGTTTAGACCCATAGAATAAATGTTTTTTAATATTTCAGCATGATGGGTAAAAACAAACAAACACTACAGACATTTTGGCAAATAAAATGGAAAAGAAAGGGAAAAATAGAAAACAGAGGAGGAAAGATGGAGCAAAAGCTTGAAAGGGAAAGAGGGAGAAGAGGATAGAGGAAAGAAAGAAGGATAACGAGAATATTAAAAAAACACAGTCAAAGTTTGCCTCTACACCTGCGAAAAGAGAGAAAACAACCAAGAAACCACAGTAACAAAGATAGACATACATGTCAATAACAAAGTCACTGAAAAGCACAGGGTACTAATTGACACAAGATGTATTTAATGGCAGCCAGAGCACAAGATGGGATGTATCTCTGTGTGTATATAAGGCTTCCCTATGTAAGGAGCCTGACAACGTAGTATTCACTGGAAAAATGGGTCTTGCAATGTCAGAAAGGACACACAACATAAGGACACACAAGACTGGATGCCATACACCAACACACTCTATACACCCAGGTCCAGGTACCAATACCCCATCCCGGGTCGGGGGCCTGGTTGTCCAGATGGTGAACCCAGATGGCAAACAGGATGGGGCTCTGGAAAGACTCCAAGCTTTTCTCTGCCAGCTCATATGTGGTGCTAATGCGTGTTGCTGCAGGATGGTTTAAAGTGGCAAAGTCTTTGTTAAGATATTACTTTACTGCATTGTTTCTGTTTCTTTTTAAGGACAGGAACAATGTGCAGATTCGGCCAGAGAAAAAGCAGCTTAAAAGTCCAAAGCAACTTTGGGAAAGACCTACAATTATTGATTTAAATCACTTTACATGATTACAAACTACAAAGAAATTAGGGTTGAGCAGATATTTTTTTGTGGAAGACTCTAATCAATACTTGGCTGAAATATGAAAGCTTGAAGCAGCACTTAATAAAGTGTCATTTAGGAGCCAAGAGTTGGTGAACTGAGCCAAAGAAGCAGCTGCCAACTCGCACTCTGCGACTCCTTATCTTTAAACTATGCAGATTCACCGTCACAAAGGCAAAACGGATCTTAGCAGTGTTGAAGTGCGGTCTTGAAGTTGCTCAGAGAATAAAGCAAATATAAAAGTAAATTCCCAGACATGGCACACCTCTAGTGATGTTACAGCCACAAACTTCAGAGGATTTTATTGGGCTATAGTGTCAGACCAGGATAATGTTTTTCTTCAAACTCTCAATTGGATTTACAATTAAAACCAGAAATATTCTTTTCGGGCCGAGCAGCGAAAGTGCTGTAAAGGTCTATTGTAACCCAAATATGTATTATTATTATTAACAAAAATAAATTGACTTTTTGGAACATAGTCAAAAATTCACCAGCTTTGTGCGCTTTGCACGTGTCAGTCGTGCGTGAAATTTACATGTCCTAAGGGTTTCGAAAAAGTCGCACAATGAACTTCTCAACAGCGCCCCCTGACAACTTTCAAATTACCCTCCTCCACATTGAGGTGACTGTCATAGAGGGATTAAATTTGGTACACTTGTCCAACTCCCCAGGACCAACAGAAAAGGCTCTACACCAAACAGGAAGTCGGCCATCTTGGATTGAGCATCTGATTTTTTCAAATTTTTTGCCATTTACATCCTCCGTATTTGGTCGAACTCCTCCCAGAGATTTTGATTGATCAGTTTCATACTTAGTCATTTTGCTCATAAGGCATGACGGAATAAAAGTTATCAACGCTGCTTGCAGCTTTATTTATTTTTTTCATTATTATTACTCTTTATAAAAAGCCTTACCTTTTCAGTCAGGTAGGAGTACCAGTTTTTATTTGCCGAATGCCAGAGTTACTCTTTGTGGCCATGTTGGCTGTATGCTTAGCATCGTCTACTCAAAAGTCTCATTTGTCCCCAAACTTTAACTTCCTGGTTTATGTCTTGAGATGTTGCCTCAGCATTTCTACATGATGCACCAGTTCCACAGCACCACCAGACATCTTATTGGGATCAATGCTAGCATGATAAACCAGCTAGTTTCCTGCCCTTTTTTACTCAAAATGTAACCATGGCAACTGTGGCCACAGTTGTGTTTTCTCCCATATATGATGTTTTCCATGTAGGGCAAACAGTGCAAACTTTTCTCTTGCAAGGCGCTGTACCTTATATAGGATGCTCCTTACCTCCTTTTTTTTATGAGTCAGGCTTTAAAGTTTTATGCTGACTGCTTCTTTATACAGTTTTGTCTGTGCCATCCGAAAGTCAGACAAAAGAACAGGGACTTTGAAAGACTTGGATCCAATTAAAGATTTTGTCTTTTAATTAAATGAATTGCCCTGAGGCAGATCATTCCATCTTTTACAGCCTCCTTTTCGCCGCAGTGAGAAAGCGGAATGATAACACTTAGTAGAACTTACGGAACCTATAAAAAGAAAAAAAAAGATGACTCGGTGTAATTTTTTTCGCTCTTCAGCCTATGATTACGGACGGTTACAGGTCACTTAAAATGATAGATCTCAGAGAACATTCGCCTCATGGTAGCTGCCAAAACATTTTCAACTGGACGATCCCAGCTTGATCGGATTTTATGAAGAGATTCACCTTTTTCCTTTCTTCTGGGAAGGACATGTGAGCAATTTAATACAACTAGAGAGTACAACTGTCCTGTCATCGTCCGTCCCCTTTAGCTTGTCATTTATTAGCCGAAGGCGAACAGGACAGTGGAGGATAAATCCTGACATAATTCATTGGTGATGCACTTCATAATGTTCTTGCTGTTATAAAGTACCGTTTACCCAAGCGAAGCAGGACACACACGTACCTCATCACAACAAAGAGAAATGCCCTGGACTTTACTCCAGTGGCCTAAGTGATTGGCTATTGATTCTTCATGCACGTAATCCACTTACAGGTCCTCTCTGAACTGACAGGAAGGGCTGGATGGGGACAGCAGAGCAAGAAGGAAATACTCCTTTAAGGTGACTTTCCCTCCAGCCAAATTATGATACATGCAAATCCAGAAGATCTAAATCTTTGATAAACTTGTAGCACACACACACGCACACACACACACAAAAGTATTAAGGGAGCACAAAGTTGTACAGCTCAAGCTCACCCAGATTGAATACAGAACATCTGTGAACAGATGTTTCTAAGCAGCCTGGTAAAAACAGAGGATTTGGACTCTCAGCTACTGAGAAAAATTGCTTCCTGGAGGCGTGGACTCTGTTAAAGTTTTAACAGAGTTAAACAAAGACAAATGTTACCAAATCGCTACCATTTGTCTGTGAGGTATGTAATTTCTATTTCGGTGTCATGATGCTAACCAGAAATTGTCTGTGCTGTAAAAAGCCGTATTGTGTTGTGTAGAGAGAAGTGCCGAGACAAACAAGATGGCTGTCGATGTTAATTCAATGTTTTGGAAGATTGGCCAACTTGGACTGAACGGCTTCATTCACTTTCTCCGCTGCTATTGATAAAACTACAGGCAGACTGCAATTCTGAAAAAATAAAACTCCACAGAAAATCAACGTCGTCGTTCACAACTTCTTCTGTTTGCTGATTGGCCCGGTAGAAATTCTACTGAGGGAATCAAAGTCAAAGGGAGAAAACTAAGATGGATCAGTTAAGGGAGATGAGAGTACAGAGGAACTGTGTAATTAGGGAGCAGAAATGCGTAGGGCTAATTTTTAGAGGTTGCTACAGATTCTCAATTGGTTTTAGGTTTGGACTTTGACTGGGCCATTCTTTAATTTTATAAATTAAATGTTCTTTTATAAATTAAAACTCAAACTTTCTTTGGGTGGATGTTCAGGATTGCATGTTGGAAAGAAAAAAAAAAGTTCAGTTTTCAGATTGGGTGATGCTTCGCAGATTATTCCAGCTGTGGGGGGGGGAGGCACAGCTGAAGCTTCTCTTTGCACATCCTCCTGGTTCATACAGTGTTGAGGTTGTTTTTTTTTTTTCCTTTCTGTCTTTTTTTCAGGGCCTTGATTGCGAACAGCTCATTCTGAGCTCTCAGCTGTGGGAAAGAGCAGTAAGGATTAACACGACAGAGGCCTGTTGATAGCAGGTGCTGGAGCCGTGACCTTCCCATCCCAGGCCAACATTCCTGCCTGTCATACCCCCCAAACTCCCCAACCCCTTCCTCTTCATCCCCCCCTTGGGTCTGTGAATGCTCCATCTCCAGCCACACCATCTGGGACTGTTTGTTCTGCAGCGCCAGGTTCGGATGGGAGAGTGTTTGTACCGCTTCAGTCACTCAGCGCGTGGAGTGTGTACCACTCCGTGTCATCCGAGGTCACGCTAATCATCAAACTACTAACGAAACATGTAAACTTCTGAGTAGCTCTGTATCTGCTTCAAATGTCTAAATCTTTGTCTGTGTTCTGCTGATGTGGAAAAAACACCAGTTTCGCAATTACAGCGTTTCCACTGAGTCGAGAAACTAAATGAAATCCACATGTGAAAAAATATTGTTCACGAGATAAGTCATTAATTCAGTCATGACGCTCGCGCTCAGTATGAACAGGCTGATTCAGGTGTGATTTTCATTTCATTTTTTTTGTTTTTTTGACATTATCAGAATATAGACAAAGATTTGTGCACATCTGTAATGAAAAAGCAGCTAGTGTCCATGCTTTGGATGGGAGTTTTTTTGAAACTGGCCTTTTTCCCTGATGAGCGAATTTATTTTCGTAATTTCAATTTGCGCAATTTTATGGTCAACAGAAACACAGGATCCAATCCGAGAGCAACACACAGCTCTATGGGTTAAAGCGCTTTAAAAGGACACGTAAACTCTCTTTGAAGGACTTCAGCATAGCTTGAGCAGTCAGACCTGGTGCTATCGCCATATCTGCGTGGCTTCGCTTTGTAGTTTAGCTCCTGAGGTATTTCATGGCTGATAAGCAAAATGCAGTGGCTTCTCTTAATCTCGGAGGTTTCCATTTGAAGTGCAGAATCACAGAGGAGAGGAGAAATCTGTTCCCCGTCCTCTGCACACCTCTTATCATAAACAGGCTGTGAACACCATGTCTCCACACGCAGACGCGCTAGCAGTCACTGTGACATTTGTCCAGTTGGAGACACAGTGAAGGAGACTAATGGACAAAAATAATTTGTTTTCGAAACCGTCAACCCACTCGTCGGAAAACTACTTCAACTCTTGCTGATTCCGTGGGATTCGGGAGGCTAAGTGTACCATGGGTTGCTAATCAAATGCAGTTGATCATTAGCAGCTGTGTGACCAGCTCGGGTTTTAGCGGTTTGCTGGTCCGAAGAGTCCAGATGTGTGTGTTTACACAATGCCAAGAAGGAAGACATCAGCAATTACTCTGAAAAGAAACTGTTATCCATTAATCTGAGAAGGGTTTGTAAGTCCATTTCCAAACTATTTGAAGGAGCACTCCCTTTGACTTGCACCCGACTATTTAAAGGGGCAGTATTGTGTATTTCCAAGGCACATAGTGCCATTTTATAGCACCATCAAGTAGCTGTGTAATTTAACGCCTTGAAATTGGGCCTCTGTCTCTTTAAACACACCTGCTCTTTCTGAAACTCCGCCTTCAGGAAGTCACAACATAGCTCCTCTATTAACCCTCTAGCAACGTTTCTACCTGCATTTCACTGAGAAGTATCTTCTATAATGAGCATTTGTGCAGTTCCAACACGTTTGCTAATTGCTGTTGGCTAGTCTGAAGGGGCTGAATGAGGCACAAGCTCAGAAGCTTGGAAACTTCAGCTCTGAGGAAGAGCTGTGTTCTCAAAGGCGGAGCTAGATCCAACCAGGCGTTTTGCTCAGCTGAATGGTTGCCATGGGAGACTGAAGGATTTCTCAAACATGTATGAATAAATCAAGGCAACACTCCAGGTGTGTTTTGGATGAGGAAATAACATTGTAACATAATTTAAAACTCTAAAACGTCTGTTTTTCATGATCCTGCCCTTTTAAAGTTTGTGTTCTATGAGTCCAGCAGCAGGGCAAAGTTCAAATAAATCATTAAATCTCTGAAATAATGTCATATTCATGTCATAAATTAGTGTAAGAAGACTTCTGACCAGCCCAGGATCTCTCTCTGTCTCTTTGGGTTTCCCTGAGCTCTGCAGATTAGAACTAATGTAATCCCAGAACCCCACAGAAGCCAGCCCTATTCTCAACCGGTTCTGCTAAGCCAAAACAGGCCACGATTCTCTTTCTGTAATCGGACACCGCAGATTAGACGGAGACAGTGGCATTTCCCAGCCGACTGGGCTTAGTGGCTGTTTATTTGGACTTAATTACCAAGGAGAGTGGAAACCCTACAGCTTCCGAAGACGGAGCCCTTTCAGTGTAGGGCGAAGCAGGAACAATGGCTGAGACGGTTCAGGGAAGGCATTTGACGCTTCTCCCGGTGGTCCACGTTTGTTCTGTCGAGTCTCAGAAGTTGATGAGACCGAAATATTGGATTAAGAAAGGTAAGAATCATGGGTGTTTCCCCTGTTTGAACACCACAACCTGAGTCGGCGTGTAAACGGATCTCTTCAGCTTTGGTAACACGTTTGTTGACATCATGCCAGCAGTTGTTCTCAAGTTGTGGGTGCTTTCCAAGAGCTGAATGAATGAACAAGAGCTCATCACTCTCTAAAACCAAAGAGATGCCAACTGTTCTTATCTGATCTGCAAATGTTTGAACTTGCCTGATGGTACAAGGCCTATGAAAAGTATTTATCTCCTCTTCGATGTTTCACACTTTCATAAATCAAGTTGTTGTCAATTTGAGTTGGATTTGTGGACGGAAAACTTATGTTGTCAATGGAATAACAATGACAAAAGACAAAGTACATGATAGTACTTTATCAACATGTTTAGCATGTAGATTAGTCTACAGGTTAGCATCATTCCTCCTTCAGGTTAATATTTCATTTGGTTGAGTTCACAGCACTAAATCTGTCATTATGTAAAGTCAACTTTTTTAAGCTTTGCATCATATTATATTATTCCCTCATCAAAAACATACTTGGAATTTGCTTTGATTTTTTTTTTTCATGCATGTTTGAGAAATCCTTTTATTTCCATGGCAACTATTCAGTTGTGCAAAATGCCTCGGTAGACCTAGCTTCGCCTTCAAGGTGAAGCTCGTCCTCTGAGCTACAGTTTCCAAGAGTCCGCCTCACAGAGCAGCCCTCACCCACTGAGCTCCTTCAGACTAGCCATCAGCAATTAGCAAACACCTGAGCTCATTATAGGAGCTACCTCTCAGTGAAACGCTGGTAAAAACGCTGTTAAAGGGTTAATAGAGGAGCCATGTTGTGATGACTTCCTGAAGGAGTTTCAGAAACAATTTCAAGGCATTAAAAGAAATTTAACTTACAGAATTTTTATAACTGAAGTTAATATACTTACTCAGTGTGCTACAAAATAGCAGTGTGTGGCTGGAAATCACATTACAGCCCCTATAAGTCAATAATTCCTTAATATTGATGGAAAAGTACTTGTTCCATTGACAAATTGTTTCATTTATAGTATCGGAATCTTTCAAGTGTACTAAGATATTTGCACTAGAAACCAGACCAAAAAGAACTTGGTAACATTTTGTGTTGTTGAAGTGGCTATTCTTGAATTACATCTGTAAGCTGCAGCAAAACACTTTAGACCAGGCCTGGCGATTGACCGTCTTACACCACACCAACCCTAAACATACAGCCGGAGCTACAACAAAAACCGACTTTTTCCTACCATTTCACAATAGCTGCGTCTCCATCCAAAAAAAATTGCGCCAATTGAAATTCCGAAAATATCTTCGCTCAGTGGAAACAGTGCAATTTGGAAAAAATGTGGGGTGAGGTGTATTTTTTTTTTTTTGGCTGGATCAAAATGAAGGTATGTTTCAAAAGTGCAATGGGAAAACCTTTTCGCATCACACGAGTCGTGTGTGACGCCATGTTACTAGTGGTGGGAAAGATTAACTCAACGACAGGAAGTGGTAGGAGGATGATGGCGCCACGTTATTTTTATTGACTTATCCCTTGAACAAACTTATTCATATGCGAGTTCATTTGTTAGTTATCTGGAAACAGCACGATTGATAAATTTGATTTATTTTTTGACATTAGCCAAATATTAACTAACTTTCGTGCACATTTTTAATGTAAACGCAGCTAATGACAGGCTATTTTGTAATCCTTTATATGAAGTTTATGGCTGTAACGTGTCAAAATGTGAAACAAATCAAGGGGTGTAAATACTTTTGCGAGGCACCGCCAATAATGAAAATCTACTTACAAAAGCCCCTCTGTAAAAGCTCTTTATTGTTTCTACCCTTTAAAAAAATGGCGAAGAGCTGCACCACTGCACTTTTTTCACTATGCTTAATTTCAGTTTGCATGCAGTGAAATAAATGTACATGTGAGACACAGCAATAAATTAGCACATTATTAACATCCGAAAAGAAAAAGAAGAAGAAAAAAAGCAGTAACAGTTTACCAACATTAATACTGAATATAAAATAAATGCAATTAATCACATGACGCTTATCATTTTCTCTCGCGATTTCAGGTACAGAGAGCAACGTGACATTCAGACATCCGGGTTCACAGCAACGAGTACCAGCTAGACTGAGTTCAAAATGGTGGCTGCTTTCCCCCGCAGCTGGGTCAGTCTTCTGCGGCTAGTAAAAAACTGTTCGACATCGTCACATGGAAGGTGGCTACCCAAAAATATTTTTTTTTTAAAAAAGACGTAGCAGCAGCAAAATCAGAATATCGTCTTTAACAGCCTCAGAGACTGTATTCATGCTCTTCCTGTGTTGGCGCTCAGATTCGTCCCCCGTACCGCCACGTAGCGTTTCAGAGGTGTTTCCCTTTCACACCCGGCAGAAAATGTCACTTGGATAAAAAAGTTCCGTTACATCCGGGCAAGCGTCCATTTTGGTCAACCGGACGAACGGCGTTACCCTTTTTGAACAGCAAAAGTTCCCAGTGTGAGGTATAAACAAGTCAAAAGAAAAACAGAAAAAATAAAACACGACCAGCATTTACCAGCAGAGATATTAACAAGTATATCAACTTGTCTTGTTTGGCTCAAACTTTAACTTTTAAGCACACTGGAGAGGGGTTTGAATGGAAGCACCTGTTGATAGCACCAGAAGCCCGGGAAGGCTCCAAGTCTTGGAGGCTAGGAGGAGGGGAAAAAACTGAAAACAATTAAAAATAAAATAAAATAAAATAAAAAACACCAGTAAAAACTGAGGAAAAAATGGAAATGTTTTTTGTTTTTTCTTTCTTTCTGACAAAGACGAGGAAAAGAGGGAGCCACTTAAAGCAACAGTTCAAAATGTTATATCCTACCAGACGTAGCTGTATTGGGAGGCTAACACTAACAGTTAAGCTAAGAGGGGCTGACACAATGATGTTTGAGTAAAAATCATTGGTGTGTTCACTGGAACCTAGTGAATATTCTTGCTTTTTACACCGCTTTATGTTTATCATATGATTACTTTAAGAGGAACTGTGTTTCACGCAGGAAGATTATTGGTGGTGCGCAACCTCTTCCTTCATTTTCCCACTTAAATAGTCGTTAGCGTCCCAATAATTAGCCATGAAATGGAAAATTATTAAGAGCTTAAATGTTCACCTGAAGTTCTGTGACATTTTTTGAGACGAGAGTTGATCTAAGGAGAGAGAAAGTCGCTTCGGTTTTTCAGTCCCCTCTCAGACAGAGTGCTAGCATTAGCCTCTGGCTCTGCTAATCTGAATCATGCTAACCAAAGTCATGCAGTTCCTCTGCAACTGGAATTTTAATATTTTAACACAACCTTGTTGAAAAATGGCTCATCTTTATGAGATCATTTTCACTTTAACATTTGGTCTTAAAAAAAGATTAAAATTAGGCTGAGCCAATCACACCAACATCTAAAGCACACCTCCAA
The DNA here is from genome assembly GCA_903066825.1 of Alfaro cultratus. Classification (NCBI taxonomy): domain Eukaryota; kingdom Metazoa; phylum Chordata; class Actinopteri; order Cyprinodontiformes; family Poeciliidae; genus Alfaro; species Alfaro cultratus. The sequence continues at coordinate 63,628 of CAEFZX010007366.1, read as the reverse complement.
ATCTCACTGTGGAAACTGGAACATAATTTGGAGTGGTGCCCCAGTAAATGGGGTTTGATCTTAAGTCAATTTGAAGGTTGACATTGTTATATTGCCTAATGATCATGAATGCAGCAACAAGACACAGGGAGGCTCAGATTCCACAACACGAAAAGACAAGCCCCAGTAAGTGACTGGATGCTGAAGACTGAATTGGAAATCTAATTAACTTTTTCATTGTACCTACAATTATCCAATTTGCCAAGGACTTCACCTGTTTTTCAGACTTTTGAAAGAGGTTTCTTGTTATTTCTCCATTTGCACAGCAAATTATTTGGAGTGGCTGCATCTTATCTGAATCTTTTGGTACTACGTTTAGGGAACTTTCAAGCAGAATGGGAACCTTCTGTGATTGAGGTGCATAGCGACTGGTCAAAAGGGATTCACTATACACTGACTGGTCCTAATACATTAAGGATTCAGGAATAGGTTGAGTTTACAAAGATTACCCTGGAATGAAGTACAAAAAACGTAAACTCAGAAAAAGTTGAACCAATGCTCCTTAACAGGGACCTCCCCAGTTCCAATAACCTCCAAAGTCCTTAAAGTGTTCAGTGATGTTGGGAAGACATTGCAAAATGTGAGGACCACTGCCATTCACTCAACTTCATAAGCTCCTATTTCTAAGCTTTCAAAACCATCAAGAACATCCCAAACCACAATTTCATTAACCGGTGACCCTCGGGTAGTTCCCAGAACCGTATGGTCCCATACCGTCCAAACAAACGCAACAGTAGGAACTCTTGACGATGCCACATCCAACTGAGCATTGGTGATACATCTGACATTCCTCTTAGTTCAGTGAGATCTAGAGGTGTTGATGTCCACAACTGCAAGATGCAACAAAGCTGGCATTTAATTTTCAAAGCAAAACCTTATCTAGATCTGGCTTTTTCTCTCTTATTCTTTTTTTAATGACTCAATTGGAAGAATAATGTGACCTTTTACAAAAATGTTGCCCAATTTCTTCCCAGCTTTTACCGAGAAACTGTACCACTTTGTAGCGTAAGAGAATAATATCCATATCGTTACTCAAACAAACAAGGTGCTTCAAACGCTTCCTCAAAATTAATCCCTCACTCAATAGATGTGCTCTGATTCAATAGAAGTTGAGAAAAGGCTTCTTGTTGGCAATGTTTCATATGGTCCAGGCAACATCAGACAGTCTATCTGGGGTTAATGTGAAATTCTGCCCTACTGAGTGAAGCTGATGCACCCGCATGGGCGAGAAGTAATGGATGCTTCTATAACCATGTGTTAGCTTCTGGTTTTGGATTAATATCATTTATAATACACAAATCCGTACAATATACACAATTCTAACATGGATTACAGTATAATTCCATTCCAGCACACAACGTTATTGATTATAAACTCAATCACATTACATTCCCTTCCATGGCAGTAGGCTACTGTTTGACAGAGACATCCGAGGACGCTCTGTTTGGAGTTGTACAATAAATATACAGTACACACAGGTTCTCGACTATGTCTGAACTGTAAATTGGAGTATTTACATGGAAAAAGTGCACCAAAGCCAAACGTCAACCCAGCGCCTTCTCAAAGGCGGGAATCCAACGGAGCGGCTCCCGTCTTTCTTGTGTTCGTCTCGTGGGTACATCGTGTGTGGAGCGGTGTGTCCAGCCCTTTGGATTCACACCACAACAAAACACACAGGAAGACTGATGATGATATCATCGATTATTATTATAATAAAAATAATATCATCCAACGGTTGATCTTCTAAATTCCACTTCACAGAAGTGAAAAATAAAAAAAAAAGAAGAGTTTCTTTCAGCGCTATGGGCTGAGCAGTGGTGTGGTTTCCACCAGGACGAAGGGCTCCGACGAACAGGAAAGGCCTTTTCTTGTTTTTGTTCGGGCGGCAGCTCTGGTCTCTTCTTCCTCCGATACTTGAGAACTGAGCAGTTTTTTTTTTCACTTTTCCTCCTGCTCAGTGCTTTATCTCTCCACTTCTTTGCCTTTGTAACCATGTCGTTCTTTATCACTACTTGTTGCTTTGCACCAGGGTCAGTACCCCTGGCAGGTCTTGCAGCACATCTGTCTGAAGTAGCCTCGGCTGCAAAACTTGAACTTCAGCACCAGCGGGCAGTAAGCCACTTTGTTTACATCTTTGCATTCTGTGGAGAAAAAAAAGGAACAATGTTTGGTTATTGAGAGGGAACAGCTTTCATCAGGATGTAAGCCTTTTAAATAGTTAACCAGCATGTGTTTTTCATACACGTGTTTTTGATTTTCAGATACAGCTGACATAATTCAGTCAGTATGACAAGGATGTGAAATATCAGTACATAGAAGGTTGTTCAAGCTTAAAGGGAAACTGTGTCACTGAGTTTGTTGGAGAAGCAAGTACGTCCTCAGAAGCTAGTTCAAGCTAACTAGCTAGCCCTTTGGACGTACACAAAAGAGAACCAAACACAGTAACAGTGTTCTGTAACCTGGTGCTGTTAACACTGCTAACAGAGTTGTATCCCACTGATCTGACCATTTTAATTTTCAGTTGAATTAAAGTGCTAAAGTCATCAAAAACAGCGCACGTCTGAATAGCTTGCTAGCTTAAACCACCGGGATGACGTCCAACAACCTCAACCTTTTTAATGAAGTTATACAGCTAGTGAAGTTATTACTGATAATAACTTCATAGAACCTCACTTCAAAGAATATGAAGTAACCCTTTACTTCAGAACTGGCCAAGAAATAACTGGAAAATCTTCTGTTTCCACATCAGCTGGTTATTAAAACATCCCACATGTTAGATTTAGGCTTCCACTTTGTTGTTCTCTGTCTTTTATCCAGAGATTAGCAAAGAAATAGACTGGTGACCGAGACTGGATGAGATGCAGTTTGACCAGCCGATTCGAAACTCAAAAACATGACCTTATACCAAGCAAATGCAGCATACCTGCAATATCACGCTAACAATACTCTTTGCTCTGGAAATTGGTTCAGCAAGAAGAGGACTCAGACAAAGTTACTTTTGGTATGAGGAAGGTGTTTGGAATGAAGTCAGATGAAGAACAAAGTGTGTTTATTTTTCCAGTGGCACGTTGTCACCACATTTAGGCTACGACAGGCAGCCTAGCTTATCTTCGGCACGTGATAATTTGCTATATTTGCTCTTTGGGTTTATTTGTACCTATAATTTTTTAGGCCAGAAAAGAAGATGTTTGTTATTCATCTACACCCCCTTGGGAATGTTTTTGTCCAATGAGCAGAATTGCCCAACTCTGCAATTGGAAATTTACAACGAGACACCCGTTAGGCTAACCATGCTAACTGTGCTACATGGTAGTAAAGTTCTTAAGTGTTTAATTTCAAACAGTTATGAAGCCAGTGCTCTTTTACATGTAGGAACATCACATTTGCTCCTAACATACACAATTACTGACCAGGAAAGGTAATATGCTTTTGTAATTATAATTCGCTAAAACTATAACTCAAGATGGGCTAATCTTGGCATCAGCTGCTCAAAACCTTACAAAAACAGAGATTTGCTATAAATCTCTGATTAATGCATCTCTACTTTTTATCTTATGATCAGGTTATGTTGAAATTTGACTCTAAGGTCGCTAACTACCATAAAGTGTTATCCTACAAAAGCTGCAGGAAGCATTCAATCAATGGAATTAACCTGTGAAATAGACCAATATATATATATATTTGATACATGTTTTATCTATATTTTTTACCCTGATTATTACAGGTGTACTTAGCCTTAGAGAATGTTCTTCTATTGATCATAGATTAGTGAAATAACCAGGTTTAACACTTAAACTCCAGCTAGTTTATGCTAGTTTATGTGGAGCAGGGGCCTCAACAGAACAAAACTCTGCAGCTACACTTGGATACAGAAACTAGGACTGAGACAGATCCTGGCCTCGCTCACTAACTGGGCTGACTGCCATTTCTGGGTTACACACACACACATACACACTTAGAGCTCCTGCTGGATGCCAGACAGGCAGTGCTCTAAATGCCTTATCAAGATCAGAGTGTCTTCCCTTATTAGGCTTTGGCCCCTGCCTCCTCAGAGCCAAATGAAACGAGACGTTGCCTCACTGCTCTCCGTAAAGGAACAATTAGCCTACAGCTAATCCCATTAGCCAGCCTGTAAAGGCTGCTCACGTTTTCCATTCGGCCTAATCGAAAGCCCCCTCTGTACGCATCTGAATAGCCATCCATCATGTGTAAGTGTATATGGAGGCTCGAGCTGTTTCAATTGACCACAAGCCAGCATCACTGGAAAGATTAATGTAGCTGGCAAAGTGTAGAGGTGTGTGTCATCCAGGAGTGTTTGGGTCACAGCAGAACTGTGAAGTTGAAGACAGAGATGGTTTATAACCCTTTCTGCTCGGCGTTTGGGCAGAGAGCCGTTTGGTGACCGAAGCTTTTATTTTTCTTCCGTGCACCCGTAGCCGGAGTTTCTTGTCTGACGGTCTTACCGTCGCTGTTGGAGTTTGGGATGGCATCGCACTTGCTCTCACACTGCTGCATGGTGGCGGGCCGGAGGGAATCTGGACACTCATTGGACATCTGTCCAGTGTAGGACAGACAGGTAACCGTCCTCATTTGCTGACCCAGGCCGCACTGAGCTGAACACTGAAACAGAGTCATTGCAGAGTATCATCAACGATGATGGTAAAGAGTTCCAGGACTTTTGACACAATGTTTAGGGTTACATGCTATCGTCCAGTGGTGGATTTGCTTAAGTGCATTTTTTTGAGTATCTTCACTTGAGTATTTATTTTGGGGAACTTATGACTTTCAACTCCACTACATTTCTAGGAAGTTTGTCGTTACTTCGTTTTGGCTAGATTTGTAGTCTGCTGTTGCTGTTTCTCTTTACTGAAATGCAGTTGGCCACACGCTATGCTCCTCACCAGAAGGGGAACCAATCACAGTCACCCCGCACACCTGGGATTTGGAAGGATTTTCTAAAGCAAGTACTACAGTACTTTAACTTGAGTAAACCTTTGACTGATCAACTCTTACTTGTAGTGGAGTAAGATTGCCCCCACCGTCTGACCCCCCCCTCCAACCCCAGGCCACAGCAAAATTGCCAAGTCTTGACCGGTCCGCGGTAATACCACTGATCTAAAGATGGCAGGTTGCAGAAACTGTTCAAACTTGGTTCCCAGTCTACCAAGACAAGCTGTTAAGCATCCATCCAGCAAAACAAAAGAGTGCACACATGTGAAGAGATGCCCCTTGCTAATGGACAATCACATCTTTATGGTTTTTTTTGATACCTATGTTTCAAAGTTGCATGTTGTAAGATCTTTCCACCCTGGAATGAATCTCTTGTATTCAAAAAAGCAGCACACAAGTATCTAATAAATATTATTAATCGGGACTGATTCCCAGAAGAATGAAATGTTTTATTAAAACGAGCAAACTCTGACGGCATGCGGGTCAAGCTGACTCTGACGCTGATCTTCTGGAGGTAACTAATGAATGTTTTGGTGGGATGTGACCCAAAGTGTTTCTTTTTTTCTTGGACTAATCCTTGTCAATGTGCCAGTTGTAATAAAAACTGATGTTTGGCCCATTAAAGTTCTCAAAAGAAACAGAGAAACAAACAAAGGCTAGTAAAACACAAAGATAGGAGGTGCCAGCTCACCTTTGACTTTACTGCAGTAAACAACATTTTCCTACAATGAAGCAGCTGAGGTTGAACAACACACCTGTGGGTGAAAAGTATCACCGGCGTTGTGTTTTCTGACTCTACGCATTTACATTTTATTTAGAGGGTATGATAAAAAAAAGTGATTTTTTTTTCTGTTTGGATATTAAGGCATGTTTGAAAAATGTCAACATTCTGAGATCAAAGTCAGAATCAATATTAAAAAAAAATTCATTGGATAAAATTCTGACTTTTTCTTCAGAATTCTGACTTTAAACTAAAAAAATCTGACTTTTTTTCTCAAAATTAAAGTCAGAATTCATTTTAAAAATTTAAATGCATTTTAAAAATTAAATGAAAAAAAAAATTCTCAGATTTAAAGTCAGAATTCTGAGAAAAAAGTCTGATTTCTTTCTTCTTTTTCTTTTGCTGTGGCCCTAATCATCCTCTGTAAACATCAGGCTGTGATCTCATCGAATGTTTTTATGTGATTTGGGGTTTTTGCCAAACTTACTTTAATAAAAATAATGCTGAATATATAGATGGATGTGTATTTTACCTGTACTTTGTTTTAATCAGCAAAATAAAGAGATTTTTCATAATTTTTTTCCTCAATAAAAATAAAAATGAACAATCTGTGAGCACAAAAACTGAAAAGTTTTTGGCAAAGTTTTGCAAATCAGGTTTAGCTGCAGCTGTGCAGCGTGAGCCAACATCCTTCTTCCTGTCACCTTCAAAGATTTCATCTCCCTGTGCCAGATCAGCGACCTCACATGTCATCCCTTCCCAATTAGAGCGTCTTTATTATGGCCGGCCCTGACAGACGGCGTGCGTCAGTGGTGCAACGTATGTGGGATTTGAACTCCTGACCTTTTGCCCTCAGACATTCAACCTCTCTTTTCTACCCACGCAAGGATAAAAGCTGCTGCCTCTGATGCAACAAACCCATCTGAGTCATGACATCATGACAAGGCGAACACGGCGTTTAAAAATACCACTTTCACTTTAAATTACAGATGAATCTTGCAAAAATATCGTGCCATACTTTTTTCTTTTTTTTTGCACATACAGCTATGTGTGACGCACAACGTTTTGGCCTCTTCTCGCCCGTGTGAATCAGCTGTGCTGTAAAGTGTTCAGCAGATTTTTTTTTTTCAGGACGCACTCAGTCATGTCAGGGTGAGCTCAAGAATGCTACTCGTCTGTGTCGCTCCGTCCAAACCGTGTTCCTGGAAGTGACAGAGAGTCCTGCTCCGAGGCAGAGATAAACTTCAAACAGCCAGGAGGATATTACTGCCAACAATCACACACAGGCCTGCTGGAACGCTTAGACTGCTGAGCGCGCACACACACACACACACACGCACGCACGCACGCACGCACGCACGCACGCACAAATACGTGTCACTGGAGCTCACTGTGCAACATTCAGGTGTAAGTTATACAAAAACTACCATGTTTTCTATTCAAACATTGCTTAAAAATACTAAACAGCATGCTGTGTTTTTGAGGTTTTACCCTAAGTTACATATTTATGCTTTTTCTCACACATGACAAACCTTTATATGTTTTATTATGTGCATATCTGTGATATACATTAATTTTCTTCTAAAGTAACCAGTTAATCTGATAAAAATTTATCACACTATCACTGTGATTAATCACAATTAATCAATATGACTAACTTTGTAAGCTTGAAATATGAATTTGAATGCAGTTATGCTTCTTGCAGGAATGGTATGGCCCCTCCTTCTGATGCACTCCAACCAATTAAAATGCAAATCATTATCTGTGTTTTGTTTTGGGTTTTTTGTAGCAGGAAGCAGGTAATGTAGTCTTTCAGTACTCAAAAGCTACTAAGGGAAACTTAGAAAGTAGTAGCAAGCCTGTCTCGGGGCCACCCGACAGATAAGATATTTCATTTTGCAGTTCTAGGGTCCCCCCCCCTTTCTGATGCCACCCTGAACAACTGCCCATATTGCACGTGTCAAAAACGGCCACTGTACACGTTTTCAAAATGTTTAATTGTATCAAACTGAACGTGTGAAGATTCTCTGCTTTCCAGGTTTTTATATTCAGGGAGGTTTAAAGAAAGTCATTTTGTTTTAAATGCTAACTTTGAAATGTATCTATTCAGTTCCTACGTTCCACCTTCAACAGATTCTGGACATTTCAAAATAAATGCAACAACACACAATTTTGTTAAAAGCTTTGTGCTTTTCCATCGCAGAATGTCGACTATTTTGAAAGAATTTTCCTCTGAACACTTTCTAAAAACCAGTCAGATGTTGTGAAAAGCAGACAAAATTTTTACAACCAGTTTTTCTTTTCTTTTTTTTCCCAAAAGAAGCCCTATTGGGTCAATCTGGCAACCCCACTCCGGTCGTACCTGTCCCCAGTCCCCAGGAATCCAGCGAGGAGGAGGGCAGCGTCCCGAGCTGCAGCGCATTCGGACCGGAGGCTTGTTGTGGCTCGGGCAGGTGGTGGGCGGGAAGGTTTTGGTCAGGTCGCTGCTCTTGCACAGGGCGATGCGGTGCTTGAAGCCGGGGCCACACTTTGGCGTGCACTGAGGCGCGAGAAGAAAACGATATAAAAAATCCCAAGGTCCCAACGGCACAGTTTGCTTCAAAAAACTAGAAAACGTCGTCTTACCTCTGACCATTCCAGAGTTACCCACTTCGGCGGGCAGGACTGGTTGTTGCAGGACTCTCTTTCAATGGGTCGATGAGTCAGGCAGAAGGTGTCTTCCAGCGTCTCCTCCTCAGTGGGGCCAATCTTCCTGATACACAGGACGGTCCTGGTCCGAGTCCCACCATCACACGTCTTTCCGCACTCTGACCAGTCGCCGATGAACCACCTGACCGAGAAAAGACAGAAGGTTACTGAGAAAAACAGGAAAATTACAACAACAAAAACTTGTATAACAATACCTGACAGAAGTTTTTACTTTTTGGGCAATCGGCTTTTCCTGTAAAAACTATAATCAGAGGAACAAGCTACCTGCTAGTAACTCCAGAAGTTACTTCAAATCTAGTAAAAACAAAAATTCTCATTAAGGCCACATTACTCACACTGAGTAATGTGTGAGTCATACAACATAGTAGAATCAAACAGGTAAAATTTGATACAATAGAGTAAGATGATGAGCAAAAGCTGCCTGCTTGATTTTAAGATGTAAATCATCAGCTTTGCTCAGCGTCTCTGTTATGTTGGCATTTAAAACAAGACGATTGTCACTAACTTATAATTGTATGTCATCCACAAAGACATAGGGGAAAATATCAGTACAAAAACTGAAAGATGCCAGCTAAGAAAAGGATGCAAAAAGAAAACAACAGGGGAACCAGAAATGAGCCTTGTGGAACACCACAAGGCAGCAGAGTCAGAGGAGAACCTTTCTCTCCTGATGGAGGATGACCTCTTGTCCGGTCAGAAATCCAACTAAAGAAATGGAAGTATGATGCATGAAGGAGCCATTTTGTGTAATTTTCATTTATCTTTATTGTGCCCGGACTTGATTACCAGGCATTCCTGATAAACCGGACTTGCCTCGCACCTGTTCTCAAAAGTTTAAGATTAATTTATCAGGTTAACATCAGTAATTTAGAAAGTGTGTCACATTATCTGTACAAAAGTTGTTTTTAAAAAAAAAAAAAAAAAGAAAAAAAAGAGACGTAATAAGGTTGTCAAGCGTAGCAAGTCTTATCAAGTGTAAGCCACATATGCCTAGAATCTCAACAACTAGCTAACTACTGAAAGTAAAAACGTATTAAAAAACTTACCTAGAAAAAAATGTTCAACACTAATTGGGACCTTGTTGGCCGTACATAACCACATCGACATGAATGATGTCAGTAAGCCAATCATGGTTACTTGGCAGCCAGCTAACGGTGAGCGTATTTTAGTGTCCGGTGCTTCATATCGCAGACCAGAAAGCTGCTTTTGGCCTGGAGAAAATATGACATTCCTGTTCAAGTCTGTCTACACACTAAAAAAATTATCATAAAACAACAGCCCTCCAAACATTTTCAGCCAATGAGATATTACATCATCTGCTGGAATGTATACAGAATTAACAACTTGGTCAAACATCTGTGTCAGCTTTCATTAGCAGAGCCCATAAAACCTGGCGATTCTAAAACAATGATGTTTATGGTCTTCTTTAGCAGGCCTTTCCTGACTCGGTGAGGGGTTGTTTGCCTTCCTTAGCAGAAACAAATGTCATGTGTGCGCCATAACCCAGCACAGAAATGCAGCGCCGCGGCTTTAATCAGAATAGATGCGACGCGGCACGGCCGAGTCCGGCGAACACAACTGATCCTCCACTTCAGTAGTTACATCTTCCAAGCCTTTTGCCTTCATAGCTGCCTTTGTTCTTTGTTTTACAGATTGGACAAGGTGTCAGAAACATTTCTCAGACAATTTTGGTCCATATTAACATGATGACATCACATAGTTGCAACAGATTTGTTGGCTGCGCATTCCTGATGCAAATCTTCCACTTAGCCGCATCCCGGAGGCGCTCTATTGGGTTGAGATCTGGTAAACGTGAAGGCAACTGGGGTCTAGTGAACTCATTGACATTCTCAAATAAAAGACTACAACAGAGACTAAATTCACTCGTAAACTGACCAGGGCTGTCAAACGATTACAAATTTTTGTCTGATTAATTGCAGGGTAGCTGTGAATTAACCAGAATTAATTAATTGTGAAAAAAAAAGGTTTTTTTAGGGGTGTCGATTGATTAAAACAAAATGTAGCAGGCAGAACATGGGATCATTTCTCATGTCTTTGATGCTTTATCATTGCTCATGTTTTTTATTTGTTCGAAGCAGTTTAGTGTCGCTTCAGTCATGAAAAGCTGCACATTGTTTTGTCTACAACAGTAATATAATTTCGGTATTCTTCCTGTGCTCTGGGGTAGACAGGAGAGGAGAGAGCGGAGCTGTCGTCAGAGATTGCTTTTGTAAGAAACGGAGACGGAAATTATGTTCAAACGCAGCGCAGATTACGTCCAAAAAGCACACAACCCTGTGTGTTAAGTGTATGTAACATATTTTTTTACGTGTTAAAAAAATGCGAATTAATGTAAGAATTTTTTTTTAAATGAATGTTTTATGATATAATTACTGTACATAAATAAAATAAATAAAACAAAAAAAAGATAAAAAGAAAATAGGATCACTCACAAAAAAGGGATAATAGACGAACTGTTAATCCTCCATGAGGATTTCTTCACACCATAGTTGTTTGGTTTCTGTATATTTTGTGGTTTGATGTTACTATAAGATTTTATACTTCACCTTTTACACCATTTAGAAACTCTGCAAGTGGCCAACCTTACAAAATGCAGCCATCTTGTGAAGCATCACAGGCCCAGATCATCAGTCCTGAGATACTGATTGGGCCCGTTGGGCTGTTTCATATAGTTTTATGCTATTTCTACACTACAGGAATGTTTAAATCCTAAGTCGTTACTGGTCACCACACACATAAGGATGAAATGTTACCAGAAATGCAAACACACATAAAATTACATAATTTAACCTTAGGATTTATGGATCAGAAAGAGCCATGCATCATTGCAGATGTTAGCAAAATGGCGAATGCTGTTGGGATAAAGACCGGGAGGGTTGATGAGTACTAGGGAGGACTAAATAGAAGGTTTGCATGTGTCATTATGTTAAATCTACCCAACAGAGGTTGGGTAGATTTAACCAAATATTGGGTCTAAACCTGTGACCAGGTTTTGGATTAGAGAAGAGAGAAAGAAGACTCATCGCTCTTCAGAGACCGCCATTGTGGACGACGAAACGAGCTGATCAGACTTCACTGAACCTTTCCTACTGATAAAATAGGAAACGGTAAGAAATTACAACAATGCTGTATAATAATGTGAATATCCATAAGTTTTGACAATGACTTTGTTGACTGACAACAGCTCCACTGGAGTATAGAGATTCAACACCAAAAAGCACAAACATTTCCCACACCAAGAACAGAACATTCAGTCTGTTACAGTTTTATGTTTTCAGGCTTGATGTTTATTTTGTGACTATTCATAAATGATTGTCCAAACACAGCAGTGGTTGATTAGCTAATTTAATAAACCACTGCTCTACTGATGATCTGTCAGAGTTGGTGTGTGGGTTGGCTTTGTTTTTTCCAGCTGAACCGAAACTCACCGAATTCTGCAGCACATCTACATGTCAAGTTATCAAAGTCAAGTTAGCATAACTGAACTACTTCCCTCTCCCTCGCTCTTTGTTTTGATTAAAGTTTTTTACTGACCTATGAAACGTGAAATCCTGGACCTTGTTATCTAGTTGTAGTGTTGACAATTAGTAGCAAAACTTTAAATCCCATTTACTTTTATATGTCACCAATACATTTAAAATTTAGCACGTCATGTTGACAACTTGACAGTTAAAACCAGTAGTAGTCATTGGCACCTTGTGTATGTGACCCAAACCCAACCAGCTGATTTTACAAGCTCAAACGTTACGAACTCTGGAGGACACGGCTCTGGGTTGCAGTCTCTCAGGTTCTCTGGCGGTTTGCTGTCTGGCTCACAGTAGCTGTTCTGCACCACCGAGTTGTCGTCGAGCCTCTTACACACCACCTCCTGCTTCTGGGAGCCTGCAATTGGGAGAAAGGAAAAAAAAAAACAACAAAACAAAGATCAATATGGCAAGTCGGCCCTTCAGACACACGCCAGGCGCCGTGTTTGGGTATTGTTTGCGTTCTGCAGTAGATCCAGACATGTAAATTCCCGATTCTTTGCGGGATATGTTGGCAGATGGTTTTTACAGAGCATGGAGCTCTTTACTTTGGCTCCTGCCAGAGAAAGCGAGGGCTACCGTATCGGTGTCGCACCGTCCGCTGTGTCAATGCGTGTGCAAGCATGTGTGTGTGAGTGGCACACTAACCTGTGCTGGGTCTGTTTGGACCCTCCAGGGACATATCCGGCGTTAGACTTGTCTGGTAGATGTAATGAGATATGGTTGTATGCATGTGTGTGTGTGCGTGTGTGTGTGTGAAGAATAGAAAGTCTATCCATCTGGGTTCTGAATGAAACACAGTTAAGATGAATAGCCCAGGCCTTGTGGTTAAACAGTTTCAGTTGTAATGTGTCAAAAAGTGTTTGTTTTGGACATATTATTAGTTCAGTGACATACTAAATGCCACTTAGTGATTCCTTGAACTAGTCCTATCAAAAGGGAGAATGATTAAACCCCATTTTGCTGATTTAAATCCCCGTACGGTCAGAAGACGCATACATTTGGCTCAAGTTACAAAGTTCTGATTTACAATACAAAGTGAAGTTTAGGAAACAGGAAAGCCAAACGTGCTTCCCCACAGAAAAAAAAAAAAAGCTCTGCTGTCGACTTGGAAATCCTTCCCCAGAATAACCCGCAAGCTTACTCAGTCATGCTTTTACAAAATATTACAAACCCAGTCCAGGCCACGTTTGACAACTGCATAGAAGCGCTATTTATTGTTACATGAGACCCATATCTTTTGAGCTAAAAGGTTTGGGTTTGCTATTCTTGAGGCCACGGCCAGCATTTCACTGTGGTTTCAGACTGAATGTCTGATTTTGTACGACGGGTAGAGCGGTCGCATCTCTGCGCAGCACGGGTAAACCAAAAGCTCATTCACAGAATGAATTTTCATTAGTCTGGATCAAATCAAAAATATTGTAGTATTTTGCTTGTACACTAAATACTAAATATAAGAAAACAAGAAGCCATTTTGAGATCCGTGTTGAGGCCCACATAAAAGATAACAGTTGTGTGTTTCAATATTATTACTGCCAAATTACATCAATGCCAAAAGAAGTTCAATACTATTTATTTTTAAGAAGTGCTGGCCCTTTAAGGACATTCCTAATCTCAACATGGCACAAAATGAAAATGAGTTTGGCACACCTGAACTAGAGTCTAGTCAAGAGTCTAGAAGGATGTAATTAACGTTTTTGTCTTTTAATGCATTTGCGTCTGATGCATGGCTGTTTTTCTTGAATATCTCTGTGTTATGAAAGGGTGAGACTATCCAGGACAGACGGACGGACAGACGGATTACATTTTAGGGAGAAAGGGAGGTAAAATGGGGTCATAAAGTTTGATTAAAAAAATTGAAAGTTGGGGAAAAAAATTTTAACAAAAATATATATTTTGAGATTGAAAGATAATGTTGGAACTGAAAACAAGAAATGGAAAAAAAATCCTAAATTAAAATTAAGATTTGAAATTAAAAAAAAAGTTCATATATAGTTTTTTTTTTCAGCTTCAGATTTTTTATTTTCAGGTTTCAAACCTTTGGCTCAGTTTTAGCGTGGGGGCGGGGCCTCAGATGTGGAATCACGAATCGCAGCTCACCACAAAAACATCTTGAATCTGTAAAGTAGTTATGAATTTTTTTGTTTTCTCAGGTTCAAAATAATTTTTCAGTTGCAAATGTTTCGGTTCGGCTTTAATTTCTTTTTTTCTTTTGGATAAACTTTAAGGCCCCAATTTAGCCCCATAGAGACGTTTGCAAGCCTTAGAACACCAATTGTGAAGAACGGGGCGCCAGCAGGGTGTTGTGTGTGTTTGGCTGAATAAGGAATTGTTGCACTTAGCAAAACAGAACGCTATGAGGAATGAACAATATGTGGAAATATTGAAACAACATCTTTAGACATCAGCCAGGCAGCATTCTCACAGCTACAGAGTGATGGAAGGACAACAAAGTACATTTTTTGAGTGGTTACAACATCGCTGAGCTGAAAATGTGTGTGTGACACTGACTCTGCTTCATTAGTTCTGTCAAGAGGAATGGGCCAAAAATGTCATTGAATCATTGGGGGATTCAATGACATTTTTCATTGAATCCCCAAATGTTTGTAAAAAGAAACATTTACAAGGCAATACCAGGAATTAAGAAAATGCATGCAAACTTCTCACTTTGAAATGACAAGAAAAAAAACAACCCTTTGTTCTGGGTTTTAGAAAGTGCAAAATCATTTTAATGATTCTAACTGATCTAAAACAGGCAAAGTTTAGGCAAACAGACGTAACATGTGCATAAATATGAAGATGCAGGTTGATTCCAGAAAAAGGTTGCTAGGTAACAACCTCCACACGGTCCTGATACCAGAACTGATTGGTATATAAACACACTAGCTGGGTTTCCTTTGCAAATGTGCACAAAACTTTGTCGATGTTCTGCTGATGTTGAAGAAACACAATTTTACAATTGCAAAAGGAAATGCAATCAGGAAATAATTGTAATTAAAATCACACGTGAGTTAGTTTGTTGATGAGGTAAGTCATTAAAAAGAATGCAACGTCATTATCCTCCTACCACTTCCTGTTGTCTTCTTCGTCTTTTCCACCAGTAGAAACATTCAGTTATTGATCATGTAATGCGAGAAGTGTTTCCTCTTCAGTTTTGCAAAATAAACAAATTTTGGTACAATTTTGACACGTTTCCATTAAGCAACTTTAATTCTGTAATTCCAATTTGCGCATTTTTATGGCCAATGGACACAAATTAGTGACAGTCTCATTTCACAATCATGAATGTAACAAATGCATAATATGTATTCATTTTTTCCACCGTTCCAAGATGTTTGACGTGTCAATTAAAATGTAAAAAGTGTGAAAACTACAACATTGAACATTTTACTAATGTTCTGGCATTTGGCCCCAACATTCTCTTGCAGCTGAAATGCTTCACATAAAAAAAAAAATCTTTCTTTGGCAACAGGAATAAGAACAGTAATCCCAGGCTTACCACCAGCGCAGGTAGCCGAGCACTCGGACCAGGGGGGGTGGTGCCAGGAGAAGCCCACCTCGTTGTCACCGCTTCCTGTCCGCTGGATGGGAACGTTGAACCTGTAGCGTATTCCTAGGTTCTCTTCTTGAAGGAGAACCTGCAACAGCAGCAGGGAACAAAAAGGTTCACTTAGCTTCTCAGACTCGTAGTAAACATTTATTGGAAGTAGAAATGTTTGTAAGAGAACTAGGAGGGATGAAGTCAGCGGCAGAAAGAGATCGACTAGTGTTTCGGCTAGTTTAGACCAATCTGGATGAACAATGTTTGGAGGCGTAAAAAGGTTATTTTGTTCGTTAGCTTTGGTCGAGGACCGACATCCTGCACATTTTAGTTTTCTCCCTGGTGGTAACAACAACCTTTTCAGCATGTCAGTATTCTTCTTAGGCCACACACCTTGATCCAGGTGTGTTAAACCAGGGAGAGAACTAAAACATGCAGGATGCCGGCCCTCCAGGACCCACTTTGGGCTTCTCTGGTGCAAACACTGATAGCTTTCATTGTGTGGCCATCACTGTTTGCCATTAAATGATACAGCATGCATTTAATGTCAAATGTAGCTGTGAAAAGAAAAGTATACTTGGTTTCTGAAGTTTTTTACAAATAAAAGGCCTCTCTGTGTCTATGGTTTGTTGAGCTAGCTTCCAGAAGCTAACGCGCAGTCAGACTAGACATCCGGACATCAATTTTCAAATCTTATCAGAGATACAGAACCGGATTGTATTTCTTTTTGTTCACCAATATTCTTTAACAAATGTCTGAGGTCTTCACAGAACAACTGGATCTATACCAAGTTCAAATTTCACTTACTAATTAGTTGACTTTTGAAAGATTTTATTTTTGGGATATCAGAGTAAATAGGGCAGACAGAGCTGGGCAATAAATCGATAAACTGTTATGGCAATAGACACGCGATCGACATGAATAGATTCAGCGTAAAGTTCGATGCACAGCATTCTGGGTGATGTAGGCCAGTAGTCCCCAGAAGCCTTATCTGACATGGAGGTTGTAGCTTGACAAATGTGGAAAAGCTCAAGGGGCGTGAAGACATTTGAAAAAAAAAAACACGTTCATCCCGCTAACAGCGCGACAGACATGAGGGCATTACAGTTCATCACCGCACTGTTCTCTTATCGTCACTCGAATGGCAAGAAAATACAGCAATTCACCAACAAACCTAAAGAGAAAGACCGAAGGAAATGATGTATAAACACCAACACCACTGGGTGTAAAATAGTTGATGATCACATTTATTGGAGGTCAAGTGTACTAAAGCAGTGATTTTATAGGAACTACCAAAGATTTTATGAGGGGAAAGAAATGTGTTTTTTGAAAGTTATGAGCACAACTTCAAACTATAATTAGCCAATTCCACGTTCTCTTTCTCTCTCGTTATGAAATACAAGTTTGATTTTTATCACTTTTTATGGTTTTACAGCTCGGAGTTTGACACCAAAAAAACAGCTTTCCTACCATAACGGAGAGGTTTTCGGTGGTGGGTCCCAGAGCCTCCAGAGACTCGGGTTCATCGGTGGGTCTTCTGTAGTGGAAGGCTGTCCCGGCGATGTCAAACTTCCTGGGCCAGTCGATGGTCCAAGCTCCGTTAATGTAGTAATCGTCTTCTTCGGATTTTAGAGCTGAGATATTACAAAAAAAAAAAAAAAAAGAAAAAGTAAGAAAAAGCATTTGCAAAGAGGATTTATGACTTTAAAGACTTGGAGCTCGTCACCAAATACCAGAGGAAACATGCAAAAACATGACCAGCACTTTTAGAAACAATGTCCTACTGACTATGGAGAAAGTTCACAATTATTTTTAAGAAATATATATAAAAAATTTTATATAGACAAAAATATCAAAACATCTTAATTTTCTAAATTGTTGCTTCAACATAAAGGTAAACAGTTTGTGTCCAGGATGTGTGGGGTCTGCAGAGATACTAGCTGCTCTTTTCCTGGATGACCTTCCTGCATGGAGGGAAGGTCATTCTCAACGAGTCACTGGAAACCAACCAAATTAAATAAGCTTCACCAGTTTGGGGTTGCATTTGACTTTGTAATTTAACGCCTTGCAATTGGGTCTCTGTCTCTTTAAGAAACTCCTCCTCTCTCTGAAACTCCGCCTTCAGGAAGTCATCACAACATGGCTCCTCTACTAATCCTTTAACTTTTTTTTTTACCAGCGTTGCACTGAGAAGTAGCTTCTACAATGCGCTGATGCGCAGTTCCAACAGGTGTTTGCTAATTGCTGCTGGCTAGTCTGAAGGAGCTGAGAGGGGTAATCGCAGGAGGAGGGGCTGCTCTGTGAGGCAAAAGGGAAAATACTTGGAAACTGCAGCTTGGTGACACTGTATTTGAAGGGGTGTGCATGAGACTGACATGACACCGTCATAAACATGAAGGAGTCTTCAGGAATGTTTAAGGCCGTAGTCATGAAGTGTCATTTGGTAAATAATAACACTTTTAATGGACTTTTTATACAAATTTTAGTGCAATTTTGCATTTTATGACAACAGTTGTAAACATTCGTGAAGACTCTGACATAACAGGTGTCATGTCAGTTTTATGCACACCCCTTCAAATAAAGTGATACCCTGCAAGTCATTGATAATCATAACATGATAGAAAACTCAAAAAAGTTGATTTTACATATTAATGCCCCTTTAATCAAAAATTGATGGGGTCTGAAGGTCAGAAAAAAATGCACAATCAATTCAAACTTGTTCACTGAATCCTTGATGTAAACAAAGGCCAAATTATGTCAACCTTCCCGGTAAAGGGCATTCAGGTGGACTAACACACACAAGAGCATCATTTTCAAAGTTACGTTTTCTGTGCATCCAATCAGGAAAAACAAACTATTCAGTTACTTAATATTCTGACTCTGTATTGTCCTCCACAGCTTTTACTTGACAACGCTCCTTAACATACCACAGCCTCCTCCTTTATCTATAAATCCAGTTTCAGCACATCTGGCACTGAACGCGAGCATTGTGATTTTTTTTTTCTTTTTGACCAGCGCAGTCTGCAAATATTCCCCTCCCTCACCACCATCAGCCTTCACCCGCCACCCGTCTCTGTATTTATGCTTCCTCATGCAGACCTAATAAAACACTGGGGGGAAAAAATCCAAACTTCTCTAACCAGAGGAGCAGAAAGTCAGGCAACGCTACATAAGAACAATATTATCATTATCAACTGAGGTCACAGATGAAATTCATAACAAAGTTACAAACCGCTCAGACGGGAAAATAATAGCCCCCCCAAAAAAGCACGTCTTTAAACTGTGATATATGAACATCATATCCTCGGCGTTCCCGGCGGAGCAGGCAGCTGTCACCACGGCCCTATAAATCCGACGCGGCTCTCCGCTTCAGAGTGAGACTTAAGTCGTCCATCAACGCCGTCCGCTATAAATCCAACACGCTGCCACACGTCTTTCTGTGGCTAATGATAAGACGCGGGGCCGGCTTAATTGAATCCGGTCGTCTGATTGTTTTGCTTCTGACGCTGCCAGCGATGTGAATGCTATTTTTTATTTTTTGTTTAGTCTGGAATAAAGTGGATGAGTCTGATGCCGAGGTGGTTATTAATTGAATTCGGGGAGCTTTTTTTAAAATTTTTTTTCACTTATGAGAGACTGTGTTTTACGGCTTCGCATTAAGCAAGACGAGATTAGATGATGGGATTCTCCAATTTGCTTTTTTCTTTTTAAAAAAAAGACGTGACGAAATGTGGATGACGTGGACCTAAATATGAAACAGCTTGGCGTTGCAAAATGCCAAATCATGGCGCGGCGGTAAATTAACTCCTCTACACATCAGCAAAAAAACTAGACTGTATGGGAATCTCCTTAAAATGCTTGATGCATGTTCGTGTAGGATTTCTTACCTTTAACTTTGGAAGAGGCAAAACGTTTGAATATTGCTAAGAATATTAAATTTCTGCAGTGGTCCAGATCTTCACGGCACGGTTACAACACGTTATTAATTCTCCTGTTTTCTTGTTACTCCTGTATAAGTTATTTGCTGTCGTGCCTTGAATCGTGGCCCCTGTCGCCTGACCTAATCTCAAGAGTGGTTCAGAAAAACTTAATGTTTATTCTTATGGTTTTGCACAAAAAAAAATCTTAGATGTGTCTGAGGTTTCGAAAATTTCCCCGCAGCTTTAAAAAGCAGCCAGAAATGAGGTCGTCTGGATTATTTTGGACACAATGTAATCTGTGGAGCGAGATCAGAATGGCTCGTTGCTATGGTTGCAATATATCAAGGGCATAATAATCCATCTGTTACCTGAGATCAAAAAGATTAGAGATCAACATGAGATGGTCTCACTGTATGTAGAGATGCCAGCTGGGCAAAGGCACATACACCTCCAAATTGCCCATACAGTGGACCCCAGATATTCACAGGTAGTAAGGACCACAGCAGCATGCAGGTAACTTAAGTCTGTGAATGTTGGAGACCCCTATGAAACTAAATTGGGATCAGAAAGTTTGTTCAAAATAAAATGAATTTGAAACAGAAACAAAATGTTTGGAAACTGAAAAAAGATTCCACACCTCATCAACTGAGGCCCAGATCACAGGCTAAAACAGAGCCACCATTAAAATAGGCAGCTGTAAGCGGATCTATGGAGCTAAATTATGGCCATAATAAAGTTTGTTCAAAAGAAAACAAAAAATTTAAACTGAAATTTTTTTTTACCTGAAAAAAGTTTGAATCTCAAATTTTGTTTGGAATTATTTTTTCAGTTTCAATGACTTTTTTTTTTTTAGTTTTATGCAATTTTTCAATGTCAATTTCTTTCAGTTTTAAATCTTTTTTTCTCTGTTTCACATTTTTTTTCTTTTATGGCCCCAATTTAGCTCCATAGACCCACTGACAGCTGACTATCAATAGCTCTGCCACAAAATATACCTTAAAATACATTCATAAATGCAGTGGAAACCAAGTTAGCACTAAAGCAGAAGCTAACATCTACAGTCTTTTTTTATTTCCACTGTTGGGAGTGCAACCAATCAACCAATCAGGTTCAAGGAAGAGAAATAGTGAGACAACTGAAACACGCTGGGATGATATTCAAGTGCAGTTGGGTCCCAGAGAAACTGGTGTTAAACTGCTATCTCACTGCTAACATGATTAGCACCGTGTCAGTCGTCTCAATAGCACCACCTGCTGTGAGGGGGTAGAAAATGCCTAATTTTATCTAAGGCGTCTCATGACTTTTGGCAGAAATTTGTTTTGTATGCAAGTAGAGATCATTTTGTCCATGAGGGGAGTTTGTATAATGTTTGTTTGGAATATTATGACAGGAAATTAACTCCATAGACAATCCCTGATGATTCCAACATATTTTGGAATCTCATACCACTAACTTGTTCTCAATGAGGTTGCAAACAGGAGCCTATTGGGGTCTATAACTCACCTATGTAGTTCTTTGACACGGCGACTTCTCTGATCTCGATGTGAACTGATCCTTTTGGGATCTGAACCACCTCCATGTAGCCTGGGAATCCAAAAAAAAGAAGATAATTTGAAGGGACCGTGATTCCCCCTCCCTAACAAACCTCCTCTATGTGACATATTACTCCAGCACAGACGAGACGTAAAGTTACGTCTGAATCTAAGTAGGAGTACATATAGATTAAATTCCAAACCAACAACCCAAAAAGGACAGCAACCATGCAGGAGGACAAAACGGCTCTGTATTTATTTTCTTTTTTTTATTGTCCATCATGAACATGTCGTATTTTAGGTGGTTTACAAGCCATACCATAGAAGGAGAAATATGTTTTCTCCTACTCCTGCTCTCTATAGACAAACCTAAACTGTACTAAACCCCAAGCGGCTGATTTCTGTTCTCCCTGATCTAATTAACAGGAAAAAACACGTTTCCATCCGTATCTTGACACAGCTACGGTAATCGTGATAAAGGGAAACGATTACCTTCCCAGTTCCAACCAAGTACAAGACCGGTTTACCAAAAAAGGGCTGAGTCACATTATGGTCTCACAAGCAAAGCAGAAAGTGCTACCTCACTACCGCAGTTCATCAGTGGAGATCTAATACAACTCTGACTTGTCAACCCTCTTCTCCTAAACGTCGGGGCAGGAGGTCAGACATGGTTTACCTCCTCTGGGCAGAGAGTCGTTGAAGAGCCCCTCGGTGGCCTCACAGGTGCTGCCGTCCCCTCCGCACACACGGCAGCGGTCTTCTCTTGCGACTGAGTCCAGGATGTTGTCGCAGCCCACATGCTTTGGAGGCAACAGAGGAAGAGAGGCAAAGTCAGGATTGTTATGACTGATTAAAGGCTGGGATTGTTTCATCACGGCTCACGTTTTGTTTGAATTTTCTAATGGATAGATTTAGTTGAGAACAAGCTAAGCTAACCGTATTCAGTCTGACAGAAGGCTTACAAATACAAACTCAACATATGATATGTGATAGACCAACATCCTGCGGAAGGGAGGGAAAAATTACCAAGGACTACATTAGCAAATTAGCAAATGGCTAGAAAACCTACATACAAAAACAATGGTTGCTCTGTTTTTAACATGTATCATTGCTTAAAGTTCTGTCCTTGAAGAAATGAATTTGAATCGAATTGAATCCACGTCATTTCCGATTTCTTCTCTGATGTGTTCAGGGTTATGTGCAGTGTGAGGTTAGCGGCCCACTTAGCATTCAGTTTGTAGGACAAAAAGTCCAATTTTTTTGACCCACCTGGCAAAGATCACACAATATCACACAAAGTTTCAGAAAATTCAACAAAATCAGTGGTTGCAATAAAACAAAAAATTAGAAGCCTTATGATGTGTAAATACAATCCAGACATCAGCAGGTAGCTGCTATAGATAGTTATGGGTTGAAAATTGGTAAAAGTTTCAGTCATATACAAAAGTTCAAAGTTTTTTAACCAACAAGCCAGAGAAACTGTTGGAACGACTTGAGTGTTCACTGGCTTTGTGGAGCACAGCGCTGTTGTTGCTCCACTAGCAGGTCAGCTAGCCAAAAGAAGGCTGCTACTCTTTTCTTTTGTGAAAAAATATAGAAAGTCACGCTGTGGAAACTGAAACATGAGCACCCGTCGATCTTATGAAGGTAGTACTATTTTAAAAGGGAGATAAAGGCATGTCTGCCAAGCAGCAGACGAGGCGGATAGCCATGCTAATTTACAAGCTAACGTTAGCTTGCTATAGCAGTGCTGTTCTATAAACGGTAAAGCAGCAAAAAGGCATATTCTGTGCTGTTGGAATTGGAAAACTACTACTTTTAGTTGGTGTTTATTGAATGTAGTATCAAAATGTACATAAAAAACAATAAATACATCTTAGATATTATATTATTTGTTATTTTAAAAGAAGGAATGCATATTTATTTGGTTTAAGATGAAAGTAACTTGTTTCTGTAATGTTCTCATGTTTAAATTGTTGCATAGACACAGTTATACTGTAATATATGGTGATTTCTTTCTTTTTCTTTTTTTTTACTCAAGGTTCTCATGCTGACTTATCTCTTCAGTGGAGTGACATTACCCTCCCTTTTACATGTTTCTAATGCTTTTCTTTCTGCACCAGAGTGAGACAATTTTGCTACTAGCTTAGGTTCTTATATTTGCGACACTTTTAGTCGAGAGCAGCCATGTCGGGATGGGTTTGTGCAGCGTTTTATGCTGTTTGCAGACTTGCTGTGTCATTCCTGCAGAACCGTCCCAGCGATTTCTGTCTGTTTCCAGGGTTTATACTGCGCTAAGCTAACAGCTGCTGCATATGGGGGAAAGCTAAGCAGGTTTATTGAGAGCTGGCATCAGTCTAACAGAAAACAAATGAACACGGTTCCCTCCTAGAGCTGAAACAGGACGGGCTCCTCCAGTGTGGGGGATTTCAGAGGGAAGGATTTGTCTTTTGTTTATTTATGAAGGAAGTCGCCAGAATACAACAATGCCCTCCACAGCCTCATGGAAATCCACTTCCTCCACTGTTTTAACTCCAGATTCAGACATTTCATTCATGTGCTGTAGTATAATAATAAAATGTTGTTGCTAGAAAGTTAATCCTGACTTTACTCTTTAATGTTCTGATAAGACTAACTATACGATAATTCAGCTGAGTTCAAAGTCAAAGAGTTTAGTGTTGCAAGATTACTTTATGGTTTGTTTTGTCACCTGACCTTGGAGCTTACTGACATCCAGCACCTTGATTTGTCATTTGACACCTTTAAGCCATTCCAGTTCCTTTCGTATAGTTTTTTTTTTTTTAAGCACAACAATACACAAAAATCAATCAGATTGTGGGGGAGAGCATCAATAGTTCAGCCTTGCCACAGATCCTCAACAAAATTTAGGTCAGGACTTTGACTAGGCCGTTCTTACAAACTGCTCCGATCTACACCACTCTGTCATACCTTTGTTTTAGTGGAAGATGGAGGAGCACTGATAAATCGGCCCTGATTTTCTTTACTTTGGAAGATCTACCCCCCGGCAAAAGTCTAACTAGCCGTTAGTCAGGTCATGTCTGCACGTTTTCAGTTAACAATAGTCACTCCTGTGACTATTGTCACAAACTTTCTTGATGTTTAGCAACATTTCAGACAGAAACATCGGTATAGGGCAAAGTCGTAATCGGCAGGTCAAGTGTTTTAAAAATCGTACTCGGCAATCGGAAAGAAAACTGCAATCGGTGCACCAAAGGTGAAGTTCTTCCTCTGCCTCGATTCTGCTGTGGCCTCTATCAACTCTGCTGCAAGCAAAATCCCATTGCATGATGCTGCCACCACCATGTTTCACAGCGGGGCTGTTGTGAGCAGACAGACTCTGTTTTACACCTCAACTAAGATGTTACTCAAAGAGGAACTAAATGCAAATTTATGTCAAACTTTTCAGATTTCTTTTTGTAAAACTGAAGAAAAAAGCTAAATCATTATGTGCTACTCCTTGTTGGCACATAAAATAAATATAAGAAGTTAGTATTGCTTTTAATTGTCAAAATTTAAGCAATTTTGAGTTGTAAAAAGAAAGTTCATGGTTCAGAACCTCAGGGATAAAAGTGGGTCGCAGGATTCAAAGTGTAAACAAAAGTGTGCTGGTCAGCTTCTGGCCATCCAACAACACACAACGAGGTGTGTGTGTGTGTGTGTGTGTGTGTGTGTGTGTGTGAGAGCGGGTGTGTGTGTGTGCGTGCGGGTGTGTTGGTTCCACTCTCTTTTTTTATGAGAATCAGATTAAAGTTGTGGGCAGAGCTGCTGCATTTCTGTGCCAAGCTGGAATCAAATTGTACGGTCAGGTGGAAGTCAAAGCAAATACTTTAAGTGAGGAACTAAAAAGTTATTTCAGCTGCATCTGGAAGATTACACATAAAAAACCCTCTCCTGCACACACACACATGCATCCACACACACACATGGACACACACAAGCCCCACAACATGATTTATGCTCATGAAAACAAAGCGAGCACCAGCTGCCAACTCCTTTCAATAAAACCGTATTTTGCCTTGTTATTAAATCGGCCTTTTCAAATATAAAGAAAATCGTTATTCAATAAAAACTGGAATTTTTTTTTTTGCTGTTTTATTTACCATGAAACAATCCAGAGTGAGGCTGCAGGGCCCTGATAAGAGCTCCTCCACTCGATCGCAATCAGAGACTCAAAGACCTGATTGTTCCTCACTGGAGAATAGGGGTTTTTTCCTCTTCTCTTTCTTTTTTCGTGTTTCGTGTTTATAGAATTGGTATCCAGCCGTCAAAGACAACCCAGCGCCGTGGAGGAGGAGGAGGAGGAAAAAACCGAGATAGTGCGATGGCGGAGCGTTTTATTTGACAAAATTAAACGGCCTGCGTTTACAATCACAAGAGCGCACTTAAGATTATGCGCTATCAGAGCGAGCTCGCGCTGCGGTCGTGTGATGAATGCGGGCTTCCAGGGCGTGCGTCTCCGCTTTCCTTTGAGCTTACTCAGACAAACCGAAGGGAGGGTTTTCTCCTCTTTTCTAGGGAATTAAGTATAATTGGGCAAATGACCATAACTGTAAAATGTTGACTGTTTCCAGAATTATTTAAGAGCGAGGCTGCTGCTGCTGCATGAAGTCTGGAGCCGTGCAAACAGACCTAAATAATGGGTTTCCTTGCGAGGTCATTACTGTTTTCAGGGCTTTGCTTGCGACTCGCTCTCTGCCTCTCGTTTGGGCTGAGCCGAGTGAAGAGCAGCACGGCGAGGATCAAAAGTCACAATTTTGAGATTAAAGCCAGAATTTATTAATTTTTTTCCCCTTTTCGCAAGTCTCCAAAAGCAGCTGTCTGCAGATGTTCTCCATCCAATCTGCATGAGTCGAGCCATTTTGCAAAGAACGCTGCAGAAATGCAAAATCTTTTGCTCTGGTTTCTAGTGCAAATATCTTAGTGCAGTTGAAACAAGACAAAACTAACTTACAGATAACTTTTCAGCAAGATAGAAGAGCTTGTTTAAAGTCAATAATTCCTTTTGATCGATGGAAAAATACTAGTTGAATTGGCAGATTCTTTCAGTAATAAGAAGACATTTTCCCATGTTATAAGAGAACATTATTAAGGAATCATTGACTATACTAAGCTATACTCATAGCTTTCTCAAAAGTTACTTGTAAGTCAGTTTTGTCTGATTAAAACTGTAAGGAGATTTTTGCAACAAGAAACTGGACAACAAGTGCTTGGTAAGATTGTTTCTGCAGTGGAGAGTGAGCAGCAGCCCAGGGCGTCACTAGGCCTGTTTAAGGGGGGCTGAAGCCTCCCTGAAATATTTATAATTTGGTGGGGGTTCTTTTTGTTATTATGTTTGTTATAATGCCAACAAATTCAATATAATATTGACATGAAATAATTATATCGGTACTACTTTACAATAGGTCTCCCCTTATAGATGACT
The DNA here is from genome assembly GCA_903066825.1 of Alfaro cultratus. Lineage (NCBI taxonomy): Eukaryota > Metazoa > Chordata > Actinopteri > Cyprinodontiformes > Poeciliidae > Alfaro > Alfaro cultratus. The sequence goes on along the minus strand of CAEFZX010007366.1, from coordinate 37,228 downwards.
GAAAATAAATAGTTTGTAGATGTGTTATTAATTCACCTCTAAATATTTTATAAATCACTGATGACTGCGAGTTATGCATTGATGAAGGGTGAGAAGGAGACAAAATCTACTGGTTGTCTCATCTTCTCATTGACCTTTGACCTGAGATGCATCAAGTGAGGAGGCCAGAACTCAAAGTTTGGTCCAGCAGCAGCGGCTGAAAGGATGTTGAGGAATGTCAGGAACTCTGCAGACATCAGACAAAATCCACTGGTTTAGTGAGCCAAAGCTGCTCACGTAGATATTATATCTAGAGTTGTTATGCTAAACATGTCAGTCTACCTTGTAAGTCTAATATGCATTAGTAAATGTAACTTGTGATCATACAGTTTCCTTCTCACCTTTCCTTAAAGCATAATAAACAGTTATTAATAATTTATAAGGTGTTTATAGATTGAGTGATAATATACATATATATGCCTTATTGTAAAGTCATTATATCAACATATAATTATCTAATAATAGCAATGTTAGTAATGTTTGCTCGGAACTCACTATATACATTAACTGCTTGCAGTCATATTTTGTAGTAGAAGAGGTTTCTATTATCCTGAACACTATTTTAAAAGTATAAAAGTAACTTCTCCGTTTTTATTGTTGTACTTTCCCGCTACGTTTGCTAACATACTGTGCGACTCCAGGGGGCTAAGCCCCCCTTGTCTTTAAACCTTAGTGTTGCCCCTGGCAATGAGTTCAATCTCTGGATTTAAAAAGCTTTTTCTTTTACCCTCCCCTGACCTCAGTTTGGGGTGTGAATACTTTTGAAAGCCACATTTTATTGCTCAAATAATCTCAAATATTTCTTCTTGAAGGTTGTTTGAGTTGCTAGCTAAAGTACTAAAAAACTACCAAGCTAGATTCCATAAAACATCACATTAATTTATGCACAAATCTAAACGTTAATGTGTTTCTGTTCAAAAACAACCACTTAATTGAAGTTTTTCCTTCAGATGTTAGGGGAAATTACCTTGGCATGTGCTCAGCATTCCAGATGAGTGATGCTTGCTCGCCTTACCTTACACTCCCCGTTGATGCAGATGTCCAGAGAGTCAGCCTGACATCGGGTGCCGTCGACGACAGCAGGGGAGCGCTCCGTGTAGAAGTTATAGCCCTCCGCCAGGCAGTTGAGCGCGCAGGGCTTCACGCCACCTGGAACACACGGCGAACACGTCGTTACCTCCAGCTGAGCCTGCTCCAGGTCGGCGTGACCCGAACCTTCGTAGAACCCGAGCCACACGCTGAGCCGCAGCCCGTGTTGACAAAATGTAAAAGTGGAGAAAAGCACACTGAAATCCACCCACCAAAAAAAAGACAAAACTTGAAATCCAAAAGAAACGCAACGACCTGCCAATGACAATTAGCGTACCTAAGCTATCCATTTCGCTTTCTTTTTTTTTTACATAAACATGAAGCAATGTAGGTCAAGAGGTCAACGGTTGAACTGAACAGCTCTTTTGACAAACGAGATCACACTTGCATTGCAAGAATTTCAAAGACCGACTGGTTCCCAAAATCTCTGCTAGTTTGACTCAGACAACTATGTCTCATCTTCTGGTTGACTGTTGACCCGAGATGCATCGAGTGAGGAGTCCAGGACTCCAAGTTTGGTCCAGCAGCAGCGGCTGAAAGGATTTAGAGGAATGTCAGGAACTCTGCAGACATCAGACAGAAGCGACTCTGTTGGTGTGAACGGGGAACACGGCTCCAGACGGGCCTGCAAACTGTCAGCGGTGACACAGAGAAGACGACAGGCGCTTCAACAAAACAGGCTTCCTATGCAGTCTGGACAGACTGCATAGGGATCCGATTGAAGTATTTGAAATGTTTGAGTAGGTATGGAAAAGGAAAGTAGAGTATTTATAGTGCGTTTCATTCCCACTGTCTCCATTCCTTCATCAGTTTTTCTTCCATATGTAAAATCTGACCACTGTGGCTCATTTTATGGATCTTAAAGGGGCCGTATTATGTATTTTCCAGGCACACAGTGCCATTTTGTAACACAATCAAGTAACTATGTTGTTATAAAAATGCTGAATATATCAAATATGACTTAAAAGATTTTTGATTTTGAAATTTAAAGCCTTGAAATTTGGTCTCTGTCTCTTTAAAAAACTCTTGCTCTTTCTGAAACTCCGCCGTCAGGAAATTATCCCAACATGGCTCCTCTATTAACCCTTTTAACAATGTTTTTACCAGCATCTCTCTGAGAAGTAGCTCCTATAATGAGCTCAAAAGATACTCAGTTCCACCAGGTGTTTGCTAATTGCTGCTGGCTAGTCTGAAGGAGCTGACTGGGGAGTCGTTAAGGGACGGTTCCTCTGTGAGGCGGAAGCTTGGAAGCTCCAGCTCAGAGGACGAGCTTCGTCCTTGAAGGCGGAGCTAGGTCCACCCGTGTGTTTTGCACAGCTGAATGGTTGCCACGGAGACTAAAGGATTTCTCAAACATGAATGAAAGAGTAAAAGCAACACTCCAGGTGTGTTTTTAAAATATGATGTAAAGCTCAAAAAAGTCAATTTTAGATAATAACGCCCCTTTAAGGGTTGGCTTTAGCCTGTAATTGTTGCTTCTTTCATGAGGATCTTGTGGAAAAACGTCCTGCAGTCTTGAACTCACCCCCAGTGTAAGGCTTCCAGTTGTAATACTTCCCACGGAAAGACATGTTATCAAAATCAGCGCACTGCTTCTCCCTGAAATCCTGAGAGCCAGCTGGGCATGCCTGGGAAAAAAAATAGATTTTTTAATATTTAGGATTTTAATAATCAAACGCTTAAACATTATTCACTTCTTTTGTATTTTCATGTGAATCAAATCCCAGACATGTTAAGTAAAGATCCATGTTATATCCTGCCTCTCACCCAGTAAACACTGGAGATAACATTACTTTCAGTCAGAAGAAATGCTAATTAGCTAAAAGATTTATTTAACCAAAATACCCCAAGGGTATGAATAATTTTGGCCTCATCTGGAAATTCCATTTAAATCTGAAGTACTCGCGCTGACGCCACAAAGCACAGCATTTCTGTCCAAAATGTATTTTATTCATATTTATTTTGTAAATTTCCAATCCTACAATGCATGAAAAGCATAAAAACAGTGATTTTATCATTTCAACCCCCCCTCCCCAACTCTCCTGAACCAAAGTTTACATAAACACCTTTCAGTATCTGTGTGTAAGTTTACCGACGCAGAAGCCGATCATGATAACTCCGTCTCCAGTACCTCCAGTTCGCAGCAACGTGCCAATAAAAACGCCAGGATCTCCCCCAGAGACAGCAACAAAGGACAACTTAAAAATAAAAAAATCTGAGCATCTTCCAGCGTTTCATTGTTCACTCAGTGGGAACTGTGGTCCGCAGGCGCATTTCCCTAAAGTTTACTTTTCATTGGGAATCTGTTCTACGATAAATAATTGATCTGATTTAGAAACAGAAACAACACAAACCGCAGTCTGCGCGGGTAAGCGGTCGTATTTTTCACCGAGCATCACACACGCGCTCGCAGAATTCCCTGGATGGAGATCGGTCGGCGGTATGAAGCAGCGGTCGGGGCCTCTTGTTTGTTTTCCAAAGAAAGCACTCGCCGCTTGCTCTATGCTGTTATTTATACAATTTGTGGTTAAACGTCTAGTAGGGCTTAAACTATTTCAATTTTCACCAAAAGGAAAAAAAAATAAAAAAAAAAAAATTTCAGAAATAGTTGAACAGAGGTCTCAATTTGCGGCCATCTTAAATATTTGCACAAAACAAAACTCTGAAGCTTGGAGGAAACTCTTGGGAATTGATTTTTTTGAAGTCAGCGCTGAGACTGACACAGAAGTGTCACTAGCGATACAAAATGTAGCATAAAAGGAGAATAAACACAGACGTACCTGGGGAAAAATAAATCCTACTAGCTTGTACTTTTGTTTCCAGGCAATGTTTCAGATTAAGGATGCACCGATTCACCAGTACCAATATCTGAAGTTTAGTATCGGTCGATACCGACCCGACAGAAAAACAGAGCTGAGTTGACTTGAAATGATTCTTTTTCTAAACACAGACATAAATGTACTGAATTACTAATGTATTTGATAACTTTACTCCAGTACAGCACATTTAAATACGACAATAGCTTCACAAGTTTGGTCAAACATGTAAAAACAAACCGCAACAAACATTACAAATGGTTCAGAAAGTGCAATTAGGAATTATAGTTTTGATGCAACATACGTATATAATAAACCATGACATAGAATTAGATCTGCCCTTAAGGATCGGGCACATTGTCACCGATATTAATATCGGATTGGTGCGTCTCTATTTCAGATAAAAGAGGTTTGATGACACAACTCGTATGAAAATTATGAATACATCCAAACTGTTTTGTCTTGGGTTGTTTAAAGTCATTTTGGAGGTTTGATTATTCTGCATTCCTTAGCCTCTTCCTTTGATTAGATCAGTCTCGTTTCTGTTTTATTTTCGTTTGGTCCTTCTTAATGTTTCTAGTTATGTTTAATTCTTGTGTCTAGTTATTCTTTTGTTTCCTAGTCTAGTCCTGTTGTTTCCCTGCCCTGTTTTGCTCCTGGATTCCTGTTTTTTTTCTGCTCTGGCTCCCTGCGTCCCTCGTGATTTTCTTCTGGTTTTTTCATCATTTCGGGGTCATTAAACATTCCTCATCTACAAGTTGCCTCTGCGTCTCTCCATTTGGCTCCACTTTTAAACTGCACATCATGACATAAACCAACCTGGCCTTGTGTGAAATTAGAATCATAGGTGCCCGTCTGGTAAAATTATACATTAACTAGAATTAACCACATTTGTTTGGTTCAATTTCATGAGCAAAACCTTTACAATAAAGAAAAAAAAAAATCACTGAGTGAAAATATCTTACTAAAGTAGACAAAATGCACAAATGAGTGAATTTCCTGCAAATAATTTAGTCACTTTCAGGCCTGTCATAATGAGAAATCTTGCTGGACAATAGATTGTCCCAGAGGTTATTGAGACATTGACAATATTGTTGCTTTGAGACCATTGCGGACCTTGATCTTGGCATATCTGCGTGAAAAAGTCCAAAACAATTTCCCAGCAGCCAGAAATATTCCTTTTAATGAGGAATGGGGCGCAGCTGCTGCTGCCACAGAACCATATTTGGTAAGAGTGCTGCTCTGTTGGTCGTCGGTTTTGTGAGCTTTTGCCATTACCTGGAAGAAACTCTGGATCCCATTCAGTGCGATCATCGTCCGGATGGCTACCCGTCCAAACAAGAACCCTTTGTCCTCCAATATCTCCGTCTGGGAGTCAGATCTACAACACCCTTTGGTTTCTCCCTACTTTTTCCATCTTAGGATGAGGGGGACTATGCTGTTAAAAAACTGTGTCTGCCGCTAAATGTCACGATCTCACGGTCATGTGATATAAGCCATCCACTCTCAGACCTGATTTAGGTAAAAATGTAAGAAAATCCACTGAGGAAAAGATGACAAGTGTCTTTCTTTTCAAGAGTTTGAGATGATAAATAAAGAAAAATAAACTTTGCAGTTGATCAAGATGTATGTAATAAAGAGACAGGGCCGGCCCAAGCTTTTTGGGGGCCTTATAGGCATATTTTCATTTGGTGCCCCCCTCCACCTACATGTCAACACCAGAAGAATCATTATTCTTAAGCTTCTCTACTCTAGCTATGATTAGCATCATTTAATTACATTACATCATAACAGGGTTTTTATGGAAGTTGATGTTAACCTTACAAGAGTAGCAAAAGAAAAAGAAAAAAAATACAATTATTTGTATTTTGAAATGCAGAGTGGTATTGAAGTGCACCACAATACTTTCACTATTTGAAAGTAAATCAGCTGGTAAACATTGAATTTACGGTAAGCAAGTTAGGAAGTTTAATTATATTTCCACAACAGTGGAATAAACTCCCACCAACAGCAGAAATAAATTAACTTATTGTGTAACAACTATACAAAATATTATAGAAATAATTCTTTTGCAAGTGTAATAGCAATTACTTTGTATTAGTCACTGTTATTTTAAATATAAATCTATATATACATTTTTATCATCCTAACTTGGTGCTCTTGAGGGCCCCCTGGTGGTGTGGAGGCCCTAAGTAGCCACTGAACTCGCATATGCCTTGGGCCGGCTCTGTACCATGATATGGACATAAAATTTTATTGTGATATTTTGTGTCACTGTTGTGATAACAATTAAGATTATAAATTAATTTATTACTTATTTTTTAGTTAAAAAATTGCAAGATGTTGGCTGCATGGCACAGCATTCATAGTGCAACAAACAGAAAGGTTGTTCTTGAAGCCCAGGCCTATCTTACTTTAAGACATGATTTATATCTCTAAACTGTACACAGTACCTGCATTCAATCATATTTTTGAATTTATTGATATTAATTGATGCTCTCGTGGAGTAAAAAGTGGCTAAAATAACATTTTTGATCATAATGTAATGAAAAATGATAAATGATACGATAAATGCCCTCCCCTCAGGCAAAGTCATAAAAATGGACTCACGTCAGTGTTACAGGATCTGTACCGTTTTCTCTCTCCAAGACAGTACTTGCCTCCTCCAGACGGGCTGAAAGGAACAGGAGATTTGAATGAATGGGGGGAATTAGGAGAGAGAGGGGGGAAAAAAAAGAAATAGTTAATTTAGCATCTCGAATTACAACGATGATTTATTTTTAGGATGCGGCACAAGAGCGAGCGAGCGGCTGGACTCTGCACACGGACAAGTTTTGGTGACAAAGTCTCTGCCGGGACACAGAAGCGTGTTTGTGTGCGAATGCGCTGCCTTGCTGAGTCTGCGTTTCATTCATGAAACCCAAGCTCCGCCGAGACCCCTTAAGTGTGACGTGACATTTAGGTTTGGACGAGACGAGCGGCCTGTAACTCCAGAACCATTCTCTTAGAAATCTTTTTTTTTTTTCTACCTCCACTCCGTCTTTGAGGGATTTATTTTTCTTCTTTGATCCCTCCTTTCTCCTTCATTAGCCTCTCTTTTTCCTCCATGATTATTTCCACTTCAGTGCAAAAGAGGCTCCTGTAATGAATGTGTTGGAGGCTCCTCTGGCTGTGTTTATTCATCCCTCCCCTCCACTTTGCACCGATGCCTGAGCCGCGCTGATTACCGTACACAGGTGGTCCACATTACGCCGGTGCCTTCCCTTTCCCACCGTGTTTCTCTCCCCACCCCTCATCTTATTCGCTGTCTCTTCCTTTTTGTCTTCCAGTGGCGTGTCTGATGTAACGCCTCTGCTTCCAAAACAACAGAATGCGACAGTGGAAGGAGAGTAAAAAACCCCAGATGTCTACATGCAGGCCAGAGAGGCTCTGGTTGCTTTAAAATAATAATAATAAAAAAAACATTTTACCAAGATGATTATTTGTGCAGTAGCTCTGATTTGTTCTTATAGACTTCAGTTCAGACTAAGACTTTCCACATTGAACAATAATTTCGTCTAGTTTTGGATGCCGTACAACTGGAAGGATTCTTGGGTTGTTTTTTAAACTTTCGGATAGTTAGTCATAAAGCCTAACAGTTAGCAGTGCACCGATTGCAGTTTTCAGACTGATCTTTAAAAAGCCAAACCTGCTGATTCTCAATTAGGCTTATACTGATGGGTTTTTTTTGTCTGAAATGTTGCTAAATAAATGTTGCTAAATGTAGCAAGAAAGTTGTTGAGTTGTTAACGCTGGGGTGACTATTGGTAACCGTAAACATGCAGATGTGACCTGGTGGACAGTCGAACCTCTCTCTGCAGAGAAAAGAAAACAGTGGTTGATTTTTAGACCTTTGCCGATAAGATCAGTGGATATGATCGGCTTCACATGTAAGTTTTGGCCGATCGCCGAAAAGTAAGGAAATCAGGGCGATTAACTGATTAGCATCTCGAATGCTACCTGAACTACAACACCAAATCCCAGAGGAGTTGAAAAGGAGGCTTCATGGATGGAAGGCAGGACCAATGAGAGACGGAGGAAGTTCAAAACATCTCTTCCAGCTATCTGAACAAGCATGGATCATATCCCCGACTCCAACATCTCTCTGCTCAAATTTTGAACCAAACAACCAGACAGAAATTACAAGAGGAGCGACAAAAGCAAATGAGACAGATTAGCAGTGCTAGCCAACAGCTGATAAATATCATCTCTGCTGCCTGGACATTGAGCTGCTAGCATGTGATGACAGTCATGAGGGTGTCATACAGCAACCGCCTTCAGTCAGAGGCCTCTTCAGATTCACTGCACGACTGACTGCTACTGCCACTGCGTCAGTATCCATGACAACATTTTGAGTATTGGCAACATTTAATTTTTTGGGGGGGGGGGATAAATGAAGTAGGGCTGGATAATATGGCTGAAAAACATTTCATGATTTGGAAACTTCGTTAGAAATGTATTTTCCTGGAGTGTTTATAGGATAACCTATCAGTTTGCTGACTAAAAGGTGTATTGTTTGACTTGTTAATTGTGGGAAATCAGTGTGTAAGACTGAAAAAGACAATCATTCATCACTTTTCAACATTTTTGCTTTCTTCTTTTCACAGCAAAGTGAATTAGGATTATTGTAAAGTGATTTCATTTGAATTTTTTGTTGTTTTTCAAAAGGAAACATATCAGATTCAGGAAAGTCTATTAATAATTACTTTCAGTATCAAAAATATTTGCTTCACATATGCCACTGGCTCAAGCTTTATGAAAGCAAATGCTAATAAAACATAAATTAAATGGGGTTTTTTTTCAGTCTGTGAATAAGGAATAAATCCACCCAAAAAACATTTCAGAGCGTATTTTACAACAAAAAACAGCCCAGTTCCTGTGGCTCTGCTCCCACGTGGATGTAGCGCACATGCAACAAATGGAATAGACACAAACACACACTTGTAGGCAGGACCTGGATGTGTGTATTCGGCTTGCTGTGGCTTACTTTTGCCTACTTACGCTGGGCTGTCACAGTGCCTCATGGAGGAAGAAACGCCGCCTCCGCAGGTCCGGCTGCACTCTCCCCACAAGGACCACGGCCCCCAGCCGCCGTCCGCGCTCTCGGGCCGGGAGCCGAACGCGACGCATTCTCCCTGGTGACACCACTGGTCATGGAGGGGCGGAAACAAGCAGAGAGCAAAAAAAGAAAGGTTTTGTTAGTATAGAGTTAAATCTGTTATTAAGTAGCGGTGGAACTTGATTAAAATTAATTGCAGTGTCTGTAATTAATGAATCCCATCTTCATCCAAAACTATATCAACGAAATAAGCAACATATAAACCCTTTTTTAATGCTCAGTTATTGAATAAAGAAATAATTGATACAGGCTCAACAATAATTATTTTTTAATCTACTTTTTAATCTGTTATGGAGATTATTCAACCCTCAGTTTGGTGCAAAGTGTTATTATATCCATTCAGCTTTCAAGTGTTTCAGGAATCAATCATGGAACTTTTCTGGAAAAAATCTCTCTGTACAAATGCTGAAGTTAGCATTGGGAACGACGATTGGCTTCGAGTTGATATTTTCCATCGCTGATAGGCTAAGTTCTTTTAGCACAACAATAGTCTGTTCCAGCGTCCAGTCAGATTTTTTTTCAAGCAAACTTTTACCCTTCGTTGGCCAAGAGAAGAGACTTTGTCATTGTTCTTTCGCGGATGTCGCTTGTGCGTCAGATTTACTGGTGTACCAGAAACATAAATATAAAGGATCCTTTATACGTAAAAACAAAAAATAAAATAATTGGGTTTAAGTTTCTTAGCAAGGAACTTCCCTTTGCGACAGTGGTTAAAATAACATCAATGAAAACCTGCCATCACAACCCTATAGTTGCGCAACTAAAAGCTGTTTATTTAAAAGATAATCATAAAAAAAGAAAAGCTTTCACCGGGACTAGTTGAAACATTCTAGCTCATGGCTTGACCATTTCCGTGGATGTGTGATGGTTCCCGAGGCAGGAGAGGAACAAAAAGAGCCCGAGTTATTTTTCAGGGACTAAGCCGGTGAGCGTTATGGGTGGAGGAGGGGATCAGAAAGTGGCTTTTGTCTCTCCAACTGGGTCAGTGGGTTATTGTCTCGCTGAAAGTGAAACTGAAACGGTCAAGGTGAGGGCTTCGCTAGGGCCACCGTTCTATTTGTCTGACTCGCTCCATTCATGTGCCAAGGCCCTGTCTAAACAAGATTAGCATTAGCAGAGGGAGAACGGATGAAGGGATCGGTACTCAAAACTTTAGAGTATAATTCATATCCGTGGGTTCGTTTGAAGACAGTAAAAACTCAAAAGCATGACTGACTCTCTCTTATCCCCTCCACTCCCTTCAATAGTCTCTCCCTCCAAACTCTCTGCTTCTCTGCTCTTCATACCCTGGAAGAGAAACGGCTGACAATCATATTCCTGCCCCCCTTTTTGGTTTCAACCTGGGGCCTCCCTGTGTTGTCCAGGACACCCGTACGTGGGCTCCGGTCCTCAAAGGCTCCAACCAGCTAATGGTAATCACAGGCGACAGCTCGTGACGCTCTCCTATTCTTCCCTTTTGGAGCTCGGACTGTCCGGTGACAATGGCTGCCATAATCCGCGTTAAAACTGTCTCCCCCTAACCTGACTGGCATAATAAGAGGCCTGATGACCTACAGCTCATCAGGATTGTATGTTCGTGTGTGTGTGTGTGTGTGTGTGTGTGTGTGTGTGTGTGTGTGTACGAATGGCAGCAGCAACTGGAGGAGAGCATGTTTATGGAAAAGAATCCTTGTGGAAGTTGAGATTGGTGAATGTCACCAAACAAATGATCACCAAAAGGGTTAAAGGATGAAAAGCTAATAAGAAAGTCTACGGGCCTTAAAAGATAAGGCATGTATGCCTATGATACCTTGCAAAAGTATGTATTTCCCTTGAACTTACTACCAGAAAACTATTTCATTTCATAGATTCACCCAAAGAAGTACATGATGATGTAGGAAAATATTAGATGGTTTTAAAACTTAGCCAACGTGGGGCGTGCCGTGGTGGCGTAGGGGATGGCGCGACCCACATTTGGAGGCCTTGAGTCCTCGACGAGGCCATCGCGGGTTCGACTCCCGGACCCGTCAACATTTACCGCATGTCTTCCCCCCTCTCCTTACCCCATTCCTGTCAGCCTACTGTAAAAAAAAATAAGGGACACTAGAGCCCACAAAAAGCCCCCTGGTGGGGAAAAAAAGACAAAAAAAACTTAGCCAACGTGAATGCGTAATGAAACTCTGGTCGGCCTACAAACCTCGGTCTCGGTTCAGTTGAAGTGAACTCTGGTGCGGTTCAAATGAATATGTGAATGCCACGTGGACAGGAGCAGCTTCCTGCTCCAAAAGCAGGAAGCTGACCATAGCACAAGGCATTCTGGGTAAAATACAACCAAAACAAATGTCTGAGTGAACCGTCAGCAGGAGAAATGGATTGCAGTTTTTAGCTAAAGACAAAAGAGAAATCCTACAACAGCTAAAAACTAACGCCGCTCCATTTTTGTTTACATTTTGTGAAGAAATAAATCTTCTTCAGAGGTTTTCATGTCGTTTCCTTCTGTAGTTCTTCGTGCAGCGCCACCGCAGGTGAGGAGGTGAACAGGTTTTTTTTGACAGCTTAGATGCATCAACTGTGAAGCCAGCTTTAGGTATTACGACTTTAAGGATGCTGTGACACAGTGGAAAACGAAACACAAACTAATTCCTCGACTGGTTAACCGTTAGCTGTCTGCAGCTTCCAAGTGTTTTCAGTTCTTTCATGAGTCTGGACTGCATTTGATCATATTAGAATAATCAAATCTGAACTGGAAGATCCCACACTGACTTTAATACAACTTTGGACATATGAAACCATAACTTTTTCTGTCGAAACACTAAAAGTGGATTTTTAATCCTTTTTTTCCTCAGATTTTCAACATCTGGACTGAAGACATTCCTTGTTTTTATCCCTTCAATAACATATTAGATAGACATTATCTTAACAAACCAAAAGTAAGCTAATTTTATAAAAAAACGGGTCTTGCATAGTTGCTGTATTCAACAAGTAAATATTGTCCAAAGCTTTTTGGGGTTTTATCATCCTCGTTTTTTTTCTCCTTTTTTTTTCTCTTTACTTTTGACAACATAGGTTTTCAGTGCTCGTTGGAATTAGCGAAATGTAACCAATAAAACAGAAACTCTTTGTCTCTATACCTAAATAAATGTTTACGATTTTATTTGGATGTAAAAATCTCAAATTAATTCTTAAATTGTGAACCAAGGGGCCAAACAAAATCATCCAGAGGGCCGCAAATGGCCCTTTGGCCACACTTTGGACATTCCTAGTTTAAGATGAGGTTCAATCTTCTAACCGGTCGTTAGCTGTGGGTGATTTCATGAGTCTGGAAAAGAAACTAGTTTCTTTTTGTTGTGAAAAGAAACTATGGAGTAGTTGGGAGAGGGTTTCTTTTGGGTTGTTTGCAATAATCTTTATATGCAAAAAAATAACGATGTGCTGACTTACCCCTTTCTCAATGCTGCCAGTCTGGCACAGAGTCCCCTCTGCAGCCGGGATACTGTTAGTTACACAGCGGTTGCTTTTGCTAAGGCACCAGAGCTCTCTACACACTTCCTAGGAAAGAAGGCAAAAAGCAAGTTGGTCAGAATAAATCACATCGGCAGACTGAGGGGCTGCGGGGGGCGAACTGTTGGGAAAAGAGTGAGGATGATTTATCATTGGATTTTTGTGGTTTTCCTCTTGGTGTTTTTCTTCTGCTGCCTGGCAGTTGTGAGAGCAGCAAAAAAACAGAAGACAAATGACAGAAATTCATCTATAAATCGACATCATTTGAGATGAAATCAGAAAACGAGAGGAGTTGAGACCGCGTCTTGTCTTCTGACATCAAGAGGCCATATGCTTTAGATCACAGTGCATCTTAAGCAATAAGCCAAGGGTCATCCGGTGCTCTTAATGTGCTTTTATGAGAAATGAAGAGTCAGCTGGATCAGCAGCATGACTAACATTTTTTTCTTTTCTTTTTTCCGCATTTGCCTCAGAACCACATGGGACCGTGACATCAGTTCAAGAAATCCCCATTTTGGCGCCTCATTATGGGAAACCATGGGTGAGCAACAGGCCTCCCAAGTCTGAGATAAAGACAAGTTCCAAGCCCTGACAGATATCTGCAGTATTACTGAGCGGCAGGGCCAGACTAAGTCTTTTTGGGGCCCTAAGCAGACTTTCATTTGGGGCCCTGATGCCAATATGTCAACACCAGATGCTTTTTCATTCATACGCTACTCTATGTGTGTAAACGTACCTATTATGATTCGCAGAAATGAGTGTATTATATTATAATGAGTGTGCCATACAATTATTTGAAAGTAACATCAACTGATAAACATTAAATTTACAGTGAACAAGCTGACAGGTTTGATGTCTGACATTTCCCGAACTGTAGCAGCATCCAACAGCAGGAAGAGATTAATCTGTTATATGTACACCAACTGTAAAAACAATAAATTGTTTTTCCATAGTATTATCCAATGTTACTTCAAAAAACAAATTTCTTTAAATAACATTTTAATTAAAAAAAAGTTTTATTTTTTAAAACATTTTTAAAACATTTCAGTGGCATTCTTAAATGTCACATTCTAATGTGACGTCACGACGACAACCATCGGTGTTAGCTGTGTAGTTGTCAACATAATGTTTACTCTTAAATGTGCGTGTGACATTTAAAAGAAAAAGGGACGCAGTTTATTGCTACCGTGAACACTGCGACAATTAGATTTCAAGGTCGAGAAAAAGTTTGAATTTAAAAATGAGTGAGGGAGAGGGAAGTAGGTCAGTTATGCTAGCTTGACTTTGATAATTCAGCATGTAGATGTGCTGCAGAATTCGGTGTGTTTCGAGTCAGTTAAAAAAGAAAGAGCGACTCACACACCAACTGTGACAGATCATCAGTAGAGCAGGGGTTTAAATTAGCTGATCATCCACCACTGTGTTCAGACGATCATTTATTAATAATCGCAAAATAAACTTCGAGCTTGAAAGCGTAATACTGTAACAGACTGAATGTTCTATGCTTTGTATGGGACCTTTTTGCATGTTTTTTGGTGTTGAATCCTGATACACTAGTGGAGCTGTTGTCAGTCAGTTGCCATGGCAACAGTTCTGTGTGTAGCATCAAGTCACCTAAGTGGTAATCAGCAGCTTCACTCTCGTATGCCTTGGGCCGGTTCTGCTGAGTAGTTCTGAAGCATCACTCCTGGAATTCCTATAGAATCCATTTGGATTACCGCAGAAAAGGAAGGCAGCATAAACGGATCATCCGTGCTACCAGAACAGCCCTGTACGACCCTGCATTAGATTTCCCGTTAAGCCAAACTGGATTGCCCCCATTTCTCAACTTCAAAGGCTTTTTTACGGGACAGTTGTAAGCGGCAAATGAAAGAAAGTTATGGCTCCACGCATAGATCCTGAGGCCCGGGGTCAGTAAATACGCCCGCAGCCCCCAGAGAGTGTCCATATTAAATAAAGCAACAAACTGACACTCTCAGGTTGCAAGTTCTCCCCTTCTGCCAGCTGCTTTCAATAAGCCACCGCGCCGCTCCGTTCACTATCATCAGCCACACTCAAAGGTCAAGCTGTCCAGACCTCAAAGAGCGGGGATGAGCACTAGGACGGATTTATGCTAGCCAACGACAAGCTGACGATAAAAAGACTTTTCTAATACAGCCATCAAATGGTGTTTGTTTCATTTTAAAGGTTTCAGCTTCCACTGAACTTGGGAAGAACTCCCATCTATGCCGGTAAGCAACGATGGGATGGATCCACGTAGCTAAATTACCTCTGCTGTAAAAAGACCCAAACATCTTGTCTTGACGACTGTAATGCTTTTCCTACCTCTGACGCAGTCTCAAGCTGAGATTTAAAATCCGTGACGACCCCCGGGGCTCAGTCGTCAAAATGGGTGAATTTAGTTAAAGCCTCTAAAGCCCATAGTCGGTGAAATATTGCAGCCGTGTTGGTCTGTACCAGTGTTTCCAAACTTTGTTGGGCAATTCCCCACCAAAATACCAAAAACACAAAGTAATATACTGCCTGTGTGCTCTTCAGCTCAAGAAAGGTTTGCTTTTTCATTGTGGTAGATTTTAATAAACCTTTATTTCTTTTCAGGTATGAACCCTACTGGGCATGCCGATCAAGTCGGTTCTAGCTAGCCTCAAAGAAATTAAATATTTCATGTTCTTTGAACTTCAATCTAAAGGTACAGGTCATTCATTACATCCAATGCTGGTCACTGCCTTCCGACGCAATCCGCTCCACTTTAATCTCTTTTCACATGATGTTCTGGAATTTCTCCCATTGACTTGGATTGTCTCCGATAAAATTTCTAGCGGGCCAATCAGTGAACAGAAAGAGAGGTCGTGATCAATAGCATTGTTTTTCTTCACTGATTTTGAATTGTAGTCCGCCTGTAGTTGTAGAGATGGTGGCAGAAGAAGTGAACGAAGTTCGTTCAATTCAGTCCGTGTTGGCCACGCCTCCAAATACTGAATTAACATTAATGACCGCCTCTCTTTGGCACTTCTCTCGTCGCAGTGGAGGACGGTTGCTGGCAGCGCATTCGACTTCCAGTAAGCTTCATAACGCCCAACTTGTGAATTACATGCATCGCGGTTAAACGTTAGCATTGTCTGTACAGTCTGAGATGTACAGCTGCAAATGTTCAGATAAATTTTTTATTTACTTGAATATCACTTGGTCTGACCTTGGAGTCATACTGCTGAGACATTAACTCCTGAGATAACTATCTTAAATATTTGGCTGCTAATTTTCTAATTATTTTAAAATTTTATCAAAGTAGCAAGAATGCAGGATTGTCTCCAGTACTTCCTCTGCATCTCTTCAAAAACGTTAGGTAATAAGGATTCATATCTGCTTGTCCAACGCATTGATTTAGTCCTATATGTTGGGGCTGTCATTTATAAAACATACATCAAATTAATTTTATTTCATTGTGACAATGGGACAGGCTACAGTGATATTCTGCCGTCCATTGACATGCAGCAAACACGCCACTTGTGTTATTTTCCTTCCTCTGACCTCTAACTTGCACAATAATGTAAAGGGAACAAAAAGTAAAGCACAGATAATTAAAATGTGCTAGGATGATACCGGGCAGATGTCAGACTGCTGTTTTTTATTACACAGTTTTATGAGATCATGTTTGTTGGAATCCCAAACAAAACGAAGAAGTCAGCCAAGCGGGTTTTCGTTCCGTTAAATCTTACACGTCTGAGTAATGTGTGACAACGCACAAACAGCTCATTCCCACACCTCTGTAATTTATAGGCTAAAAAAAAAAAAAGAAAGAGAGAGAGAGAAACTGTAAAGGAAATATCTCTGCTTATTTAGGGCTAAATTTACCTTTTTCTTTCTTTGCTAATAAAATGTGAAATACTGACGGGCCTCAATTTATCATTCTTCATTTAAGCATCTCTGCTTTATTTATCCACGCGTGGCAGTGAATTTTTTTACGCAGAAGATTAATGAATGCAGTGCAGATTTCTGGATGTAATTTTGCATTTTCTCTATCTTTAACCCTGCAAATCATTTTTTTTTCTGTTATTTCACACACTGAGCCAGAGGAATGAAGTGTTAGGCAACATCTTTTACCAGTGAAATACTGCAACCATAAAATGACTCTGCACATTGATTTATGCATATATGGGCAAGATGTAAACTATCAGGTATCGGATAATATAATAGTATAAGAACAATAAAAAATAGCTGGTGTTTGATCCACAAACGAGGCATTTGAATCTATTAGACCTGGTATCCTCAGGTGTCCTCTGGAGCTGTGATCATAGGGGGAGCAAATCAATCACATATCATTTAATTTCCATAATAAAACCTCCAGTGTAGCTGTGTTGGATTGTCTCCATAACTGCATGTCATCCTGATCTAAAACCACAATTATGAGCTTAAGGGCCAAAATAACGGGACATCATTTTGGAGTCTGTCGTAATCTGCTGTCAGATATTTCTTTCAATAAAATGAAATAACCCAGATAATCTCTCATGTTCTTAGCAAATCCCTGTTTAGCGGAGATTAGTTGACTTTTTTTTCCTGGTTTGTGTCAAAATATTTATGTAATGAGCAGCAATCTGGGTCCACTTGTTGAAAAGTCTTCACGATTTACCATGAAGTTGCTCATGCGGAAGGTGGACTGAGAGCTGAATTATTTAGTAACTTTACAACCTCGGAAACAAATAAAAAAATAATAATTAGACACATTTATTCCCCACACTTTCAATGTTAAATCTGCTAACATTCTGGATTTGTAGGAAGATTTTCAAATGGCTGTTTAACAATTGACCCCAGTTTGTTAGGATCGGTGGCTGTACATCCATCTCTGCTTTAATAAGATGTGGAGTCCCGCAGGGAGCCATTTGGGACCACTTTTGTTTCTCATTCATATTTCTGATCTGTCTGGAACATAAGTTTCCTTGTTTCCTGTACGGATACCGTTCTGTTAGATTTTTATAAATGTTTCCTGGTATCAATGGCTAGAACTGATGCAGACCTTAAAAAATATTTTGAAGTGCAAAGAAGTTATTGCTTCATGTAAATAAATCTAAAGGCCTTTATAACTATTTACCACAGCTTATTTTAATCGTATCTTATGCAATAATCTATTATCGTTCTGCAAAACATTTTTGTAGAATTGTGACATCTGACTCCATGTGTGACCATTCGGTGTCGCTATTTAATTATCTTAAGATCTTAACCAGTATTTAACTCATGTTTTCATTTCTAAAATGAACTGTTTTCCAGGCTTTATCTTTAGGTCCATTTAAAACCTTGTTTATGAAAATTTGTAAATGACACAATCATAAGACTAGATACTAAGAACTTATCCAGTTCTTAGTATCATAAGAACTGGAAAAGTCATCCTGGATGAGAGGCGAAACATCTTCAAGATAACAAAAGAAGTCCAGTTGCCTTCCTTTAAAACTGCCAAGACTTTTTATTTCCTGGATTACTGAGGATCTACACCAACATATTACAAAACTCTTACTGTTGGCGTGTATAAAATAGTTTATTTAATAAGTTTCAAGTTATGTGACTTGTTAAATATCGTGCCATACGAGCTCTAAAATTAAAACTATTGCTTAGCCAGCGGTAGCTACTTTGCTGTCTCAGGAGGCTACATCCAATCACATAGTCATCAGCCAGATACGGATCTGATTAAAAATAGGCTGGTACCGGTAACTAAGCAACCACCTGAGTGAACCGACGAATGAGAAGGAGATAGCAAGCCTTGCCTGGTCACCCACTTCCTCTGATTACTTCCAGCTTCCTCTGCTGGCCGTTAGCATGGCTAGACTAGCGTTAGCATTGGATATGTTGGCAACTAGCATTCCTGGGTTAGTCACCGGTGACTTCTGCTTTCTTCTTAACAGGAATCTTTACCAAGCAAGAGTCATTCATTACATCCCTTGACGTGTTGATTTTACAGTTTACTGGAATCTAAAGTAATCGATTGTCGTATGCCTAACTGTTTCCCAACGGTTTTAATTTTGCTGCTGATACCACAACAGAAATAAAACCAACCTGGATCTGTTAAATGTTTTACTGTCAAGTTGAGTTGAGTTTGACTTTATTGGATGTAGTGTAATAAAAAAGATAAACTAAGTTGTATACAAAAAATAATTACATTTAAAACAAAAGCAAGCAAAAGAAGAGCAGCAGTGACGTATATTACACGCTCAAATGAGTGGGTAGAAGAATAAACTTATTTTTACACCAACCCCTTACTGTTCATGCTGGCTTAATGAATAGTAATTTAGCTAAGAATACGGGATAAAATGCTTGTGCAGAATCAGCACTGAGATGTTATGGCAACATTCTTTGCTCTACAAAAATAAGCAGAACTATAATTGGTGTTTTAACATAAAAGTGATATTCTGGAAGGTCAGGACGAGGGAAATGTTTAGATTTTTTTAAATTATTATTCTTAAAGCATTACTGCAACGTGCCAGATGCTGCCTTCTTACCCCATACTTGCACTGACGCGAGGAGGTTCCGTACTGGAAGCGACACTGCTCGTCGGCGTCGTACACCTGCCCCGGGGCCACGGTCGGATACAGGAAATCTCGTTTTGGAGGCTCGTTGTCCAGACACGTTCCCCGACCTGAGCTGTCGAAAAGACAAACCTACATTAGGACTGTTTCCAACACAAAGGAGCCTTCGCAGCAGCCGTCCGCGGGACCCAGCACACCTCTTCTGCTGCCGCTTGACTCATGCACTTTAACTACCAAACCACCGCAGCAGGACGCTTGTCAGAGGTCCAAAATAATATGTCATTAATGTCGATATTACACACCGACACCTAATAATCAAAGGGAAGAGATGCACAAACAGCAACGTTCCACCGGAGGCAGCAGGAAGGAACTGACCGGCCCTCTCTGATTACACGGCTCTTTGATACAATACTGTATATGTCTCTGCTTGGACCGTATCCATGGAGGAGCCAATAAAATGGCAACGCAGGCTGAGAGAGAAAGATCTGGAGTGGGTTCAAAGCTGTGCGCTCACACCTGAGTGGGACTTAAATCTCCGTATCCCCCCCTCCTGTTCCGTTTCTGTCTTCAGAGGTTTCTTGGAGGACGTTACGTGAACAAACGGCGTCATGGAGACCAAGGAGCACAGTGGACGGCTCAGGGCGAAAGCAGTGGCGATGTTTGAAACAGTTTCTAAGGCTCTGAGTGTCTGGGAATGAAAGGAGAATCAAAAGGGTGATCATTTCCTTTGGCAGGACTAGTTGTTTTTCTCATGTTTCTACCTCTTTCTACCAAATACTGGAGAAAAAGGTCTGGTGCCTTGGTTTCCAGGGGAATCTTATTCGCAGAGACTTCAGTTTCTGTTTAATTTCCCGTTTTGTTTTGTTAACAAAACCAATAATCATTCAGCTTAGATGGGGAAAACTGGAAAAAGTCTCCTTTGTAGTATCAAAATGTTTGTAGAGTTTCTCAAAATTCAACAATATTAAAGGGAAGCATCTTTTTAACAACCAAATGAAAATTACTGCGCTCATTTTAATTTATGATACGAATAATGGATTTATTGCTTATTGGAAAAAGCTTGATATATCCTATTGCTTCTATCCCTAAGAAGGAAATAAAATATGCAACCAGTCCAAATTTCATGTCACTACAGAGAGGACGCTGGCAGCGCCAGGGCCAGCGGGATGATTCAACCAAAAACCAAAACACTAAAACTGAGTTCAATAGACTTTCTTACCATGGGGATTTATAACAAACTGGCAGGCAAATTGGGAGAATATATGACTCCTAAAATGTGAGTGAGGGTATTCATAAAACATCCCTACAAAACAAAACAAAAACAACTCTTGTTCACGCAAGACGGGGAATCTAGGCCAATACCTCAGCCAGGGTTGATTACTTGGCAGAGAGACGCCTGCGCGACATCCAACGCTCCGATTGAGAGAGCGAAACAGAGGATAATTAGAGTTTACACACACAACTCTTGTGTGAAATGTTGAAAAAGAAAAGGCAGTAAAAAACACAAAGCAGCCTAAAAACAAGCTCATATAAGGCACAGGTATGGCAGAGTTCAAGCAGACGATTATTCTCCCCAACGACAAAAGTTTTTATCGTTTTGAGCCGTTATCCGCTTTCAGAAAGATACTTTTACGGTGACAATGTGCTCTGTGTGAAGGCAACACCTGGTCCCAGTAACAACGGTCTTCAGTGTGGAAGTCGTTACCGAGGGAAAAGGACCCAAATTTAGCTATTTGCCAAACATTTTAGATTCAGAACAACGTAGGATGGAAAGATGCATTTCAGTGAGAGGGTGTTTATGGAACAATCTTTTTGTGCATTTAAAAGAAATTTGAAAATAATAACACTATATGGCATTGAATAAGCGGATGTTTTGTTGTGAATTTTTTTATGTATTATTATATGCTATACTTGTCAGAGTTGAGTAGCTAATATTCTTTTCATGTGAAAAGGGGACAGGTGTAAAGTTTTACTTCTTTCTGCTCCTTTTGATTCATGATTTCTTTTAGTTGTTACAGGAGCTATTCTAGGGCTGAAAGCCCTTAAGAATTGATTCATTTTGATTAATCGATTATTGAAATAATCGTCAACTAACTTAGTAATTGACTGATTGTTTACTTGTGCATACAGATTCAAAAAATGTGATTTGATGAAAGAAAAACACTCAGAGCAGAAATTAAGCCAAAACTGTGCAAAAATGTTTTTTACATTTTGCATTGCAGATAATAAAAACCTTCTCTGTCTGTAAACATGTTTTACACAGAACACCATAGTGTCAGTTTTATATATATATATATATATATATATATATATATATATATATATATATATATATATATACATTGTTCTTATTTCTAATTTTCATTATTGTGATCTGACTATCTATGCTACAAATGATCAAGCTTTCACAAAAACTACTATTATTACACTTTAGCCAATAAAATGTTTATTTATTTATTTGCATCTTTAATTATATTTCTAATGTTGCATAAAAAAGGGCTAAAGTGGTTAAATGAAAAACCCGCAGAATGTGCCAATTTTAAAATCCAATCAATCGTCCTAACAATCGATGACTAAAATAACCGTTAGTTGCAGCCCTAAGCTATTGATATTTACTGAGCGAATGAAATAAAAATGAAAGGAAAGTGGCCAGGAAGTGCAGTTCCTAAAGAGGAAAACCCATTGAGTGGATCTTGCTGCGGAGCTTGAAAAGCGCTTCGACGTCACAGACGGCCAGAAGGAGGTCTGGATGTGAGCGATGGGGCGGGGAGAGACCTACCGAGGAACGCTAGGGGCAGCCGAAGGCAGCAGGTTGTAAACCGAGACATCTGGGAGCGAGCAGGAAAACATCCAAGCACCTTTTTCCTCTTCGGCTCAAAACGCACACACACGCAGGCGAGGGCCGACCCACTCAGACGGTCCCACGGGGGGGAGCGACCGTCATCCACTTACTCGAGAAAGCTGGTGATGTAGTCTTTGCTGCAGGCGGACCAGGAGAACGGGTTGGTGTTGGCCGTTATGTGAGCGGCCATCAGCTTGGCCGTCTCGTGGCCCTTGGTGCCGCAGGAGTTGCCGATGCCGTCGTGGTTCATTCCGAAGCTGAAACACACAAAACAGGAAGGTGAATGAGCGCAGCTGGGAGCGACAATGGGCCTTTTCCTGCAAACACACAGAGAGAAGCTCCAGGTTGCCGATAAGAGGAGGACATATCCACCTCAGAGGAGCTCTGAAACAGATGTGGTGGCAGGGGTCAGGGGTCAAACCTTGTCTGGGCGGTAACCCAAAAAAAAAAAAGAGTTCTAATCACAGCTAGGATGCCTGCCTGTCAATCAGCGCCTGCAGGTCTGAGCAGGTCGCGGGGAGAGAGGCGGCCGGCTGCAGCCAGGACGCAGGAATCCTTTGGATCAGAGAACAGAGAAGCCCCTAAACAGCTTGTGTTCAGACGTGAAAAGATTTATGTCAAAAAAAAAAAATCATCATCATCAAATAACGAAAAGCCTTATCTGTCTGGAAAGAAAATTGAACGATAGAGCAAGATGTCAAATCCGACTCTTAGGAGCACAAATCAGGTCTGATGCATATAACAAACGCGACCGCATCGTGCAGTCTCAAGCTGTTTTTCTAAGCCTGGCATTTATGACATTTTACCCAACTCTGGAAATAAATCAGGCCGGGTGAAGCCCACGCTAAGTGGCGCGTGTTTTTTAAAAGTTTTTTATTTTTTTATACATCCTCCAGAAGCCGAGACTATTTTTACAACCGCCCTGCAACAGAGGCAGAAACGAGACATAATAAAGAAAATTGCCATTTTGCTGCCCTCTCCTCGACATGGATACGTAGACTAATACATCATCATTCTTGGTTTTTTTTGCTTTAAATTCAGGTGGAGAGAAGCAGAGATATGTAGGTGGGAGACACGTCAGCAGCAGCAGGAGGTGATGTTTGTTTAGGAGCGAGGAGTTGGCGTTGTGAAAGGGATCAAAGGTTTTTAGGGACGACCCGAGGCGAGCTTCACCTGACCGACACGGCCTGGAAACCTGACTCCGGCTCATAACGCGCAACACAAAGCTCCACAGGTCCTGTGTGGCGTTTACCATAAGTGAGCATGCCAGTCATGTTGAATAGCGTTTTTGGTAACCTGGCCATTGCCTTCCTGCGAGATTCAAATCTCGCTTCACAGCTCAGTTGGGGCTTTCTCAGAACGGAAGTCGTGAATGGTGACGTTGATTTTCTGCGCTGTTTTGGGAATTTAGACTACAGCAGTGGAGGAAGTGAACAAAGACGTTCAGTCCGTCTTGAACCGGTTTCCACATATTAAGTGACCTTTAAAAGCCGCCTCGTTCGGTTCGTGGAGGACGGTTGTTTACAGCTTCATAACGCCGAAGAAGAATTGGCAAATATACGTAAATACTACAGAATGATAATATTTCCTAACTCTGGCAGTTGGAGAGACGTCGGCATGGACTGCGACCCAAAGTACTGGAGAAACTCAAATTTGCACCTGATAATTGGGCAAGACAAGAAATCAGGGGGAGCCCAAAACAGCCTTGATTGCCTGTAATAAATTTCAGAGCACTCCATCAAACTCCAGAAAGTTTCTGCTCAGGCTGCAGTCAGAAGAGATGTTTGGCTGTAATGCACAACAGCATGTTCAGAGATACTTTATCTAAACTAGCTAATCAGTAGAGGGGTGAAGTGAAGAACTGACAATTTGGGTTAAAGCACAAGAACAGAGAGCAGTGTCGCAAAGAAGAATGAGTCAAACCTTCTGAACAAGAATCTGACAGACGGATAAAGTCATAACTGAGAGTTATTGCTACATAATGGACTTCTGCAATATTTGGAACTGAAACTTACCAAAGACTATTTGGAGAACAAGCTTTAAAATCTAGTACAAAGGTATAACAATCAGATGATCTTGCCCACCTTAATGAGTTAGTAATGAAGTAAAGAAAGACGGTAGACGTTTATGTAAAAACAGAAAGGAAGTTGACACAATGCTCACAAAGACAGAAAACATACAAAAGGACAATATTCTATGTTTCTTTGAATGTCTGTTTAGGTTGTATTCACACCTGGTGGGGCTGTAAATTGGGTTCAGTTGGAGACTAAAATTGCAACATTTCTTACATTTTCAGCTGCTGTGGATCTCTTTCACACTGCACTATGTCAAATGATCCAAACCCTTAAAAGAAAATCTGTTCCCCCACTCACCTGTGGTGGCGCTACATCAAGAAACATGTGAGGAAAGGACACAAAAACTTCTGAAGACACTTAGCGGATCTTCTGTCTTAAACACAAATTAAATGACGTCAGAGGTTGTAGGATTTCTCTTTTGTCTTTTGGCAAAAGACTACAAGCCATATTTCCTGCTGGTGCTGCACATGCATGCTTGTTTTGGTTATATTTAATTCGATTTAAGCGGACTAAACACGGCTGGTGTGCATGCATCACAAGATACAGTGCAAAAATTTAGCAAGACAAGCTGAAACCATTAGAAAAAAGCACAATCGCAGAAGTTTTTAACATATTTTTAAGAAATTAAATTTTCTAGAAAGCCACACAATTAGCATCTGATTGAGACTTGATTCAATTTGACTCAATTTTATTTCATCAAGGACAGCACATCAAACAATGTTACATTTTAAAACCAGAGCAACTGTTGCTTTGTGCACAGCTTGTCTAGCCACAGGATCATTTTCAAACCTAATCCTTGGTTGGACCTTAAAATAAAGGATTCTGAATCAAAGATCAAACATGCTGAATTTCTACGACTATCACGACATTGAAACACGAAAAAGATCTACATTGAAACTCTTGAATCCCAACAAGTCGCTTATAAACTCGACCATTTCGTTTCGCCTGATTTGTCTGTATTTTGCATCGGGGAGTCCGTCAAACCTAATATTTCACGTTAGTATCTCGTTGTAAAAAGCCTTCAGAACTCACTTGTGGCCTATCTCGTGTGCGATGGTGAAAGCCGAGCCAAGGCCGATGTCTTCATTGATGCTGCAGCTTCTCTCCGGCTCACACATTCCAGCCACAGAGGCCAAGCCTGCAGATCCACACACGCCAGACAGACACACAAACACAGGGTCAAGGTAGTGCATTCTTAGGAGACATGGTCATAAAAACGGGTGACTCCTCAACAAGCGCAAATGGAGATTCAGGATGGAGATTTTAGTTTGAAATCACCCGCATGGCTGACTTAAAAAAAAAAAAAAAAGACTCAGGAAATGTCTGGACAGGGTTATGGATTTATACCTATAGGTTTGCGGCATGGGGTATTGGCTACAAAAGCAGGGATTGCTAGCGCCGTGCCGCAGCAGAAACCTGTCAGACGGTCTCTGTTTTCCTCATAGAGAGGTGGAAAGGGGTTGGGGGAGGGGGGCGAGGCTAAAGCCAAAACCGCTCCACAATCCAGGTGTCGCAGGTTCTTTTTTTTTTTTTCCTCCCCTAAAGCCTGACAGGTCAGATAAGGGGACCACTGGCAATTCTTCACAGATTACATCTACCGGCCTGAGAGGGGATCATATAACAGCACGAAGCAGGTGTGTGAGTCTGTTTCAGAGTGTGTGTTGAGTTATTGTGTAATGGCTCACTTTGGCTAAAACCATTCCCACACTTTTTTTTTTAAAGTAAGTTTTTTAGTTTTACAAAGTATTGCTGCTCGAGACCATCTGGCCTAATCCAATCGAGTTGAATCTTACCTGATTGCAAGAAAACTTACAAGCTCACGAGCTAACAGCAATGTTGTTACAATTCAGGATACAAGAGAAGAAATTATTTAACTGAACGAGGGCCAGTAACATCCAGGCGTACTTTTTGTTCTCGGCTCTCGTGCAGTTTCACTTACTGAGCCTTTAAAAGTATTCATACCTCCTGAACTGTGCCCCAACCACTCAGGGTTTCCCCCAGAAAACCTGCTAAACCCAGTGTTGGGGCGCTATGGCGATCCACGACCGGCCCACCGTGCTTTTGTGTTAAAAAATGTTAAAAGTTACAAAAATTCGGAGGTGCACGAGAAGGTATCGTAACTTGCAATTAATAGCGTGTGAGACCAATGGGCAGAGGCAGGGACGTCGCAATTGGTGGGCGACCTCTCACATGCCCAGTTTAATGTGTCAACTATAAACCTAGGTTAATCCGTATTTACTGTCAGTGTTATCTCTGTCTAGAAAACCCTATTTAATTCCCGGTGGGGTGGGGGAGCAGGTAAAGCCTGGTGGACCGACACGGGTTATAACACTCTTGGGGAAACCCTGCAACCCCAAACATCATTGTAATTGAGTGCTGGGTATTCCCCAGAGGCACGCCAGAAAAACCTCCAAAGGGAGACGAACTGGTGGCTCCCTGATCAGCACCTCAGCTGAATCCTTTCGATGTGGGGAAGCAGTGGCTTTCCCTACTTTGCAAGAACGAATGGACAAAAGGGATCTTTTTGTGTCCAAAACTGGTAGACATACCCCAAAGCTATGTATCGCTTTCTCCTACTTCACAATAATATGCTACTTTCTGTTGTCCTATCACATCAAATCCAAACGAAATACAACAAGATCAGCTGTCGTCATGTGATGGATGAATGGAGGATCCGCTTCATGCCAAAGTTAGCCTGATCCATCACCGTATTCACAACAAGGACAGCACTGCTTGCCTTTCCACCTCCTGGACTGATGGTAAACACTGTTCCACATTTCCGTGCGTAGCCTAACAGAACTCCCTACTTAAGGTGGCTTGGCTTTAGTATCCTCTTCGCTAAGAGGCTAAAACAAGAATAGACTCGCAAATCAGGAGGCTACTGAAACCATTACCGTGGGGGGGAAGAGGAAGCCTGAAGGTGAAGAAAGAAGAAGGTGAGGGAGGGGAAAGGAAGGAGGGTGGCTACTCTACGATTAGCCTGAGAATGTTGGTGTGTGTTGGGCTTGGGAGGACTGGGAGGGGATGAGAGTGTGTTGAGTGCAAACACACACACCGCACTGAAGGCTGTTTTCTTAACACCGGGGCGTATTGCGCATTATCTTCCAGCCCGTGATTACTCAGCGACCCTAAAGGTTTGTTGATCTGACCTCCGAGCGTGATCCCCGACGAAGAGAGGGAAAGCAGGGGAGAGGGGATGAGAACGGAGTGGCGAGGGGGACGGCGAGGAAGCCGAGCAGATGCCGGGGCAATTAAGGCGACTGGGGGGGAATGTGACGAATGCGGTCAATCTGTCAAAGTACCCCTGAGGTCATGATATTACCTCTGAGATATACTGTGGAGCCTGCGGGGCTTTCGCCCAGATAAGATGGGGAGAGATGGACAGAGAGGAGTTTTGAGGTGGAGTTGAAGGGGCAGTTTGCCACTGGTTGATGTCCTTTCCCACCCTACTCACCCCCCAATATCAGCAAAACCTGGTTATCACACCATCATTCCCTAACACTCCCTGTAATTGTCTCTTTCCCCTTCCATTTCCCTTTTAACTCCACCTCCTCTACTTGCAGTCCATCTCCTCTTTCTACCTCACTCCAACACCCCTACCATTCCTCTCCCCTCCCTAACACCCCCACCCTCTCTTTCCAAAAGCCGCCAGTGGATGTGTAAACACCTTAAACAAACGGAGGTTAGAGCTGAAGGACAGACACAGAGGAGTTTTATGAACTGGAGGAACCTAAGAGGAGTTGACCACAACTGGTCCAGGTACTGGGCTCCCAGCCTCAGCCAACAAGCATGGAGGTAGGGGGAGGGGGGCAACAGAGGAGCTATATTAACACAAATTAAAACATCCTTCTCATTATGTCTCACAGGAACCGTCTGGAGTTCTTCTGAAGGAGACACACAAAGTTGCTAAATAAGGTTTGTCTGAGGACAAGATGAAGGCCAAACGAGAAAACCAACACAACTAGTCATCACGAGTGAAGTTAAACAACTCACCTAAAGTCCCACAGGGTTTGTTCTTGTAGGTGCAGATGTCATATCTAAAAACGGGTTCAGAAAAAAAAGAAGACAGAAACACAAATATTAACGTTAAATTAACCATTTTCTTTTCACGTCTACGCAGCTTTTCCTCCGCTGGCTCCTGGCCATTCCATTCTTTCTCTGTTTAATCACAGTCTGGCCAGATATAATCTCAGCCCTTAGTATAACAATGGTGAAGTCATGACAGGTTTGCTTCTAGAAAAACACCTGGTTCCCTCCTCTGTCCACTGCCAGAGCTTTCTGCAGCCTTAGCTACAGAGCTACAGCGCTCCAACGCAAAGTAGGATAAACAGAAAGGCTTCGGTCGCCTAAAACGCCACACGGACGTAATCCAATAGAGCGGAAGAAGACTCCAATAACACATCATATAATTCAAATGAAGGATCATTGCTGAAGCTTTTAATCTATTAAAGTCAAGAGTGCCACTAAATGAATTTCCACCTTGTTCTGCTTTTCTGCCACCTTCTTCCCTTTTAGAGTCACAGTCACCTTCACGACATTTATTTGTTCTGATTGATTCCCTCAATCTTTGCTGTTTTCTGAGCCTGACGGGTCATATTTCCCTTTTCAACACTGCACTGTGTCAAATGAACCAAACCCTTTGAGCAAACTGTTCCCCTCCACACCTGTGGTGGCGCTGCACCAAGAACCACTCAAAGAAATGACATGAAAACCTTGAAAGAAAACACTGAGCGCAACTTCCTTCTTCACCAAATCTAAATAAAAATGGAGTAGCGTCAGATTTTAGCTATTGTAGAACTTCTCTTTTGTCTTTCTCTGTGTATTTCCCTACGCTTTACTTAGCTTAGCTTGAAATGTCAAAATGCACATTTTCAGAAAATGTTTTACAAAATGTTTTGCTGTCTCATACCAAACATCTCAGTTTTCCAAGTTTTCACATTGAGCAAGATTTA
Source organism: Alfaro cultratus (assembly GCA_903066825.1). Taxonomy (NCBI): domain Eukaryota; kingdom Metazoa; phylum Chordata; class Actinopteri; order Cyprinodontiformes; family Poeciliidae; genus Alfaro; species Alfaro cultratus. The sequence goes on along the minus strand of CAEFZX010007366.1, from coordinate 8,265 downwards.
AAAGAAGCAATTTTGTTTCAAATGTAATTTTGAAATGTTTATTATAAACTGGTTGGGCTTCGATGGAAGGATAATTCACCGTTGTTGGTTTTTTTTTACTTTTTGTGGACTAGTGAACTTTATTCGATATTAATGTGACAGAAAGAGGGAAAAAGTAAAGGAGAGGAAAGTTTGCAGCAAAGAAACCAAAGCAGGGACTTGAACTCAAAGTTACAGTCTCATTTTTGATAAAAAAAAAAAAAAAAAAGAAACGTTTTGGCGCTAGGATGAGGAGGATTTTTGCCCTTAATAAAATTGGTTTAATTTGCAAAACTGCAATGGAAACGCATTTTTTCCACATCACAAGTCAGATTATTAATAACTGAATGTTTCTACTTCTGCAAATTACGAAGAAGAAGACAACAGGAAGTAGATGGAGGATCATGATGCGACATGTTTTTAAAGATTTATCGCATAAACAAACTTATTCCCTTGTGATTTTGACCTTGTTTCTTATTTAATGGAAACACTGCGATTGCGAAATTGTGCTTTTCTCGTTTTGCACACATTTATAATGGTGACAGCCCTAATTAAAATAAAACTGATTCTTCTCTATGCCTAATTTGGCCTTCTGCCCCTCAGAAGTTGACATGTTTAAGCATTTAATTCTGCAACACTAGTTACTGCCTTCTGTCTGGTGAATGTAGCCTCTTGTGCTCACCACGTTCAGCTAGAACTGATTAAAAAAAAAAGCAAAAAGAGCCTGGAGAACATCAAGTGACAGACAACATGAAAGTGTTCACTAATGATGGAAAAGCTGTTTTTTGTACAGACACCAAAAACTCCTGTCAATCAAAGCCTTCCTCTCCAGAGCAAACCAGAAGGAGAATACAGTTTCCAGTTGCTACGTAACCTGGCCAAAACACTTCTGGATACATTGAAGCCTTTTTCCAGCTAACGTCAGAATACTTGCTGCTTTATGCTAACGGCCTTGACATAAATTGCAGGGTGACAGGTACAGTACGTCTGTAAAAGCACAATTTATTTCCAGGACTGAGTTCTTTATTCCCTCACAGGCAGGTATACATACTGTACGGATGTGAACCGGACCGAACCGGTAGCGCATAACTGGCGGCTGCTAAGTAACCTGCAAGTTATTTGCTCTAAAATGAGACAATTACACTGAATCGAACGCTGGATCGCTGTGCTGGCAGTAAGCTGAGCCTGTAGCGGCAGCGGCAGCTGCAGGTCGACTCTTACCGGGTGATTAGAACGGCGTTGTCGTGATGAGCCATTCCGTTCTCGGGAATGCTGTTCCCGCTACTGTGATGAGACAGGATGGACCTTTGCCACTTACAGAAACTGTCCAGAGACTTGTCAGCATGATGATTAATTTCCAGGTTTGGCTGGGAGAGACACACGTGCAACACAGTGCAGCATGAAACAGCTGTATGCAGCCAAGTGATGAATACAGTACAAACCTGTTGTAGCCTATTTGTTACATGTTGGATGTAATTATTACTCTGTTTAAAAGCTTGGTATCTTTTTGAGGTTTGAGGTTTTTATAACATGAAGCATCATAAGTTATTTTTATTTATATAAATCTATATAAGGATAATATTTTGTTTTCATGTGGGCAGAGTATATAAACTATAGTGTTTTTTTTCTCGCCGTCTGAACTTAAATCAGACCAAACTTTTTTGGCTTAATTTAGTTAGAATTCTCAAAATGTTTGTCACAAGCCATGCAGTTTAATGGTTATCCCTGATTAAACTGGTCAAACGTAAAAACATTTGAATTCAAGGAAACTTACACAATATTTTCTAAAATAAAAAAGTTTTCTGGCATTTAGCAAAAGAAAATAATTTTGGTAATTCTTGTTAAGCTAAAACAAGAAAAGTTTGGTCTGATTTAACTTCAGATGGCGGGGGGAAAAAAATGTTTGTGTCGTTTTATTCAGCGTATGTAAATATGTGGTTTCCACTGTAGGTATCTTTGAAAAAGCAGATGTTTCTCCCATCAACCATACTGAATGTTCTGTGCATCTAAAACCTTTAATCAAAGCTCCCTGAGGAGCGATGCTGGAGAACGGCTTTCATGTAAAGCACTGTCCATATGGTGAGTAGTCTATCTTCCCTCTGCCCCTTTAGCCACAGCAGTCAAATAAAAATACGGCAGCTCACTGATGCCAAGAGCATCCGTCTTTACACCCACTGCAGACAAGAGAGCTCGCACTTGAAAAGGTGAACGATTCAGGCTTAGGAAAAGAGACTCGGCCGTACCTGGTCCTCCGTGAGAACAATTAGACGGGTCACAATAATGTTCACAACATTTCCCAGGCTGGAATCACGGTACAGTTTGGCAACCTGACCTCCAGAAAAGAAGGAAAGACACAAAGTCAGATGTCTTAGCCCCGTGAGTCCATAAATCCGCCGCTAACCGCGGACATCTGCAACACGTTAGAGCAAAGAGTAGGACCAAACTTACAATATTCATCACAGACAGGATGTAGTGCTCTATGTCTTTGCGTCCGTGGTAGCCGACCATCATCTTGTCGGCGACCACAAGCGTCTCCACGAAGCGCTCGGAGCTGACGGACCTCCGGTGCCTGTGAGCGCCGGCCGGCTGCTGGCTGGCGTTTTGAGGGACGGGGGACAGGTGGACAGGGGAGGGTGTGCTAAACTGGCAAGGTGCGTTGCTTTTAGTGAGGTCTGTGAACGACAGAGAGGCAAAGAGAGAGAGTTATGACGCGGCAACCGGGCAATCAGAATGACGACACATTGTTATCAGAGACACACATTGTTATTGTGTGTGATAAGAGGCAGATCGGGAAGGTTCCCCTTTGAACCTTTGCAGCGTTTGTTTTATGACCCAGATGCTGCGGGGGGAGCCTTAACATGGTACGTGTTAGCACATGCTAGCTTCCAGCCAATGACAAGTCTTTCCTGCTTCTTATAAAGCTCTTGGAAAAAATACCAAAGTATCCACCTGAGTCTTTTTTCCAATTTGCAGTACATCTGCATAGATATACATATATATTTTTCCCTCTTTAAAAACAATTATCCTATTATTAATGGCTATTGCTTCAAAAATGTCAGATGCAATTACAACTGGAAGCACCTTGTAAATGTTTTCATACTCCTTGAAGGTCTTCATGTTTTTTTCCGTTACAATCTTTGATGTATTCAGATTTTATGTGATAGACCTACACAAGGTATCACATCACTGTAAAGTGAAAGGAAACCATACAAGGCTTTTAAACTATTTTACACTTAAAAATCTGAAAACTGGCATGTATTTATAACAAGAACGTAACGTGACCTAAGGCTGTGTTTATATGAGACCACTGTCTGGAAACTGCCGTTATTTTCGGGTGTTTATTGGGGAAGATGAGGCCGCCATGACACCTTGACTCTCGTGCAGTTGTCATGCCAGGACACGAGATGTTGCTGTGTTTTCAGAACGTCGTCAAAACGTGCATACGCTTTGGACCCTTATCTTCCACTTCATATTGAAAACAATAAGGCCTCGTCTCTTATTCGTATGGCGTACCCCATGCCGTACTTCACATGGAGTACTTCACATTTTTGCGGGGGTGTTACTGAAATGTTTCCCTGTGAGACACCGTGTCTCACAGGGAAAAAGCACTTCGATCACTGGTGATGTGTAAACGAGCGGCTGAATTGCAACAAAAATGTTATGGAGGAACTGCAGAAATTCAAAGCTGGGAAAATCCTCTGGGGACTCTGCATATTTAGCCTGTATGAAAGGCACTGTTGAAGGAAAGCCACACAAAGTCCAATTTGAACACAGCAAACATGTGGAAGAAGGTAGTGATACCCAAAACCGATTGTTCTCACCTATATGCAAATAGGTCTATGCGGGGAAAAGCTAACGCTGCACATCACAGCACCGTCATCGTGAAACGTGGTGGTGGCAACATCATTCAGTGTGGACGCTTCTCCGAGTTGACAGACGGATTAATGGAGCTAAATACACCTTTTTAGGGCTAAAAGACGTGAGACTGAGGCGAAGGTTCACATTCCTGGACGACAACAACCCAAAGCATAGAGCTGGAGCTATGACCAAATAGATTAGGGGGTATTAATTTGATCCAATGAAAGTCCACACGTGAGTTCAACTGAAAAAGCCGTTGATGAACACCAAACCCTCTCCATCCAACCTGATTGAGTATTTTGAAGAGAACACAAGATAAAACATCAGTATTTAGAAAAGCAAAGCTGACAAAGAAATACTCCAAAATTTTTCCATCTGAAACTACAAAGACAATTTTAACTCAGGGAGATGAACTCCTACAATTTTTATTTGTAATACAGTTTGAAAACTGTAGTCTCTCTCTTCACGACTGCTTCATGTTGGTCCATCACAGAACATCCCAATGAGATACGCCAAAGTTTGTGGTCGCTATGCGACAAAATGTGAAAGAGCAGAAGTTTGGCACTGCATCCCCCTGAAGGGGCTTTTGTGAGAGTCAAAGCGAACGCTTACTCCTCCAGGTTGAAAGGTGTTTGCCGCAGGAGCTCGTTTTGGCACACAAGAGGTCCAGTTATGTCTACCAGAACCCGGGCCTGGTACCAAACCAGCATTTCCTCTGACCTGCTATGTTTAGCTCTTCCTTTACGTCAGCTCCACCCACACAGAATCCAACCCAGATGGAGGTTCACCAACCTGAAATGCCACAGTTGAACTCCTGGCTTTGCTCTTGCGGCGAGGGGATGGCAGACGTTTTATAAATAACATGTTGCTGAGCTCCGTCCAGGTTCCGTTCACTGGAGGTGGCGGAGGACGTGTTCTTTAAAGGCTCTATTAAATACTGTTCTTCCTCTGTTGTTATGACGCCGTGCTGGTTGGGTGAAGAAAATCACAGTAAGAAACAGGTAAAAAAATAAATAAATCATGATAAATCCATACACTGAATAAAAACCAGATTAGTCTCAGAGGCGATATCGTACAAACAGGCTAATTTTGAGTCAATTTGTATTCAGAAAAATGCATTGTGCAAAGATAAAGCGCAGATATCTGGAGTTATGAAATGAAGATATCTGCAGAAATCTGGCATAATATGTCAATCCTGGCCAACAGCTTCCCGTTCTGTTTAAGTACCCACCTTATACAAATGATTCTTTGTCTTAGGAAGCACTGTATTCATACAGTTGCTAGGCAATTGGAGTGCACTTTCAAAATATACCTAAATGGAAAATGCTCATCTGGCATATATCCACTAATTGGCTTGGAGTCGTCACACAGAGGAGATGTTTTCTCTGCGATCCAACAAACTATAGATTGTAGGAAAATGGGAGTACTTTGTTTAATAATACCAGTCGGTGCACAAAATACCTTCTATTCTCATTCTGTTTAAAGAAATGAAGCGCTAACTACAGAAGCGCATAGGGAGTTTACTACTTTTTAATCATATTTGTGACCTCGGTGCATCATTTTTTTCACATGACAGCAACAAGTTTCAGTGTGTTTTACTGGGATTTTAGTTGATAGACTAACAAAGTAGTAAAGTACTGTAATGTGTAAGAAATTAGCTTCTTCCAGGATTACAGAGTAATCACCTCCTGGTCAGAATCTCATTAATTCTGACCAGATTCTCTGTCAATGAATAAGAAATGCATCCCCACAGCATGATGGAGCCACTTCCTGTTTGGGGATAGTGTGCTAGGGTGATGCGCAGTGTTAGTTTTCCTCCACACACTGTTTTGCAATAAAGTAAAAACAATAAATATATGAAAAAAAAGTTGTGTTTTGGTCTCACTTGTTATGATTTTCTTTCACCACCGTTTTATTTTTAATGCTCCTTTTCCATATTAGTCATGTTTGTGTAGACCACATGTAATTCATAGTGGTCTGGCCAATTCAATTCAGAACAGCTCTATTTAAAAACAGCACACAGCTATAGGACTCGAGTTTCCAATCAGGTCATTTCTGAAACCAGTCAATAACTGCGTTTCCATTACAAATAAGCACAAACCTTTGTCAATATTCCGCTAATGTGGAAAAAAAAACACAATTTAACAATGGCGGCGTTTCCACTAAGAAACATGATTAAAATCAAACATGAACAGGTTTGATCACATGACATGTAATTTAAAAAATGCCATTATCCTCTAACTACTTCCTGTTGTCGTCTTCTTCATCTTTTCTGACAGTGGTAACATCCGGTTGTTGATAAAGCAACTCATACGATGCGAAAAAAAAAAAAAGTGTTTCTATTGCAGTTTTGCTAATCAAATCAATTTTGATACAACCGAAAAACCACCTCCTAGCCGAAAAACTTTTTATTTAAAAAAAGTCTTATTTTTTTAAATTGCTGTGCTTCCGTTAAGCAAATTCATCTTCAAAATGTCAAATTGTGTGATTACATGATCAGTGGAAACACAGCTAATGATCCTAGATGCCATTAGGGGGTATCAAATTAAAGAGGGATGAATACAAATGCATGCCACACTTTTAAGATTTTGCACATTGAGAATTTTCAACATGCCGCCTTTTCTTTCCAGTTCACCACCAGCCACTACTTTGTGTTGATATATCGCATAAAAAAAAATAAAAAAACCCCAAAAAAAACATGTACCGTATGTTAGATTTTCTTATATTAAACAGAATGTGAAAGAAAAATTTTAGTTAATATTTTGATGGAACTTCTTACTTACATTCAGCTACAAAGCAGGAGTGCTAGCCTCTATTTTCTTAGAGACCCTGTTCACCAATAGCATGTCATAGTCTCTTCCTGCTACCTTTTGTAGCCCAAAGGCACAGGTGCTAATAAAACTCATGGTAGCCGTAGTAGCACTGCTTTAGAAAAGGAGAGAAATAAATAATAAACAGCTGAAAACCAATTCTCTACTTGTTGCTTCTAATTACGTACAGACCATTAACACTGCAGCACAACTAATCACTAAAGTAATTTAGAAAAATAGCCATTTAAAAACTACAAAGAGCCATCGCTTCAAAGATCCAAAAAAACACCAGCTTTTATATCTTCAGTGGTTTCCAGTGTCAGTAAAGCTGATTATGGCGCTTCGATATCAGCAAACAATAACCGCCAGGAAAGAAGTTGTTCTAACAATGACTGCTGTCTGCGTTTAATGGGCATTGCTGTGAACTCCTGAAACTATAAAACCTTTCTGAAGAAACATACGTAGAAACAATTTTATGCCAGAAGTCGTCATGTGGAACCTTTTTAACTTCACCGAATAGTACCATCGAAGAACAGAGTATGCCTTTGTTTGTGCTAATGCTAACAAATTTGTTGGTAGTTATAGGGTCTTTTGAACAGTAGTCATAAAACCTTCACAGAGGGAAAAGAAAGAAATTTTCTGAAGTAGAATCTCTACTTGTTCTCGTTGATGTGTGTGCTAACATTTAGCTTAACTAGCAGCTACAGAAAAGGAGCAGCTTAAAAGCAGCAGTGCTAACAAAATAGATGCTAGCATCATGGGTAAGATTTCCTTACAAGCTGATATTTCTTGAAAAGTCATTGGATTGTTCTTTGACTGATTTTATTATTGTTGTCCTCTGGCAGCCATTTTATTAACCATAATTTCAGGGATTTTTTTAAGTGTCAATAAAGCTGCAAAGGTAGAACTTTGAAGTTGATGAAAGATAAAAGTTCATCGGACAAGGGCTGTTGCCTCAGAGGACTCAAAATGGTGCCAGGTTGCTAGAAAACATTGGTGTTGCTACATTTTATAACTGAAAAAAAGTAACAATTATAAATATTATTGCTGCAGCACAGCTAAGTACAAAAGGAAGTTAGAAAAGGCCCAACACACCTACAGGTAGGTAAATGCTGAGTTCTAGGTGCAGCCATCCATAATACAAGGAACATATCATCCCATATATGGGCATCTTTTTTGGAAAATAAATCGCAAAAACAGGCAGCGATAGCAGCGATAGCAGCGATAGCAGCGATAGCAGCGATAGCAGCGATAGCAGCGATAGCAGCGATAGCAGCGATAGCAGGCAGAGGAAAGGTAATCTGTCGAGTTGGAATTATTAACATCTCATTATTTGCCACTTTAGTTCTGGTTTCTCATATAGATATATACACTCAACAAAAATATAAACGCAACACTTTTGTTTTTGCTCCCATTTTTCATGAGATGGACTCAGAGATCTAAAATTCATTCCAGATAAACAATATTACCATTTCTTTCAAATGTTGTCCACAAATCTGTCAAAATGTTTGATAGTGAGCACTTCTGCTTTGCTGAGATAATCCATCCCACCTCACAAGTGTGCCACATCAAGATGCTG
>CAEFZX010007365.1:0-10655 GCA_903066825.1 Alfaro cultratus | reverse complement strand
CTGCATAGTTTTTTTTTGATCAATTTCACAAATGAGCACTAATTTGTGTTGATCTATTGTTTAAAATCAGAACAGAATGGGATACAAACACTTTTGCAAGACACTGCATATTTGCTGGCATATTCAATGAAAAATAATCTGATTTTCTAGTTTTTAACTGAAAAGCATTCCTACTTTAACTTCAATTTAAATATTTGCTTTAGTTTTAAATCAACAGCCTTTTCTGTGGTTTTGGGAACAACTTAAGAGAACTAAACAAGCCTAAAGCAACATTGCTCATTTCCTACGATGTTCTTAAACTACCCCATACATTGACTTTAGTAAAACGTGATACAACTGAACAATAAGTTGCTACTGTCTTCTCACTTTACTGTATTTTTAATGTATAGTATTTAACCACTGAAACAAACCATTAAAGCTTTTCATATTGTGTGTTTGTCATTAAAGGCATGACCACACAAAAGTTCCCTGTACAGATATTTTTCTACAATTTCTTTTTTTTTTTACTTACTTTGTCAGATGGTTAATAATGTACATATTGTTAAAACAAGTATTCTTTGCCTTGTGCTATACAACTTTGAATGTTATTTTAACTTATAGTTTTTTTTTCCCCAATTTTTGTGTATTTAAATAAGCCAAATGCAGGCATAAATCCACAATAGTATGTTTTAATCAGAATATTTCACTGTTGCACAGAAGGCACAGGATTGTTACGTTTAGGTGGGTCGCAGGTGCATCACTAAATGCTCTGATATAAAAGCATTAACACATTTCAGCTGAATGGCCACACTAACCATTAAAACTATTAGTTGGCCTTTAATGAACCGACAGAGCGATACTGCGTCCTGTTAAAGATAGTGCTATTCTGCTTGTTTTTCTCTCAGCTTCACTGTGTTTAATTAGATGATGCTTCCAACTGGGTAGTACTGGCATTTTCTCCTCTCACTACAAATATATTGTAGACAGGTCTCAGTTCTAAATAACCCTTTTTATATCACTCAATAGGTGATATGAGATTTTCCAGATATATAATAAACTATTTACACTGAATAAAGGATTGTGTGTTGTGGATTTGTTGCACATTCTGACATTTTATTCCTGCAGTCAGGTATTTTGTGATGAAGATCACAAAGTTTACAATTAAGTCTGATTTTGGTAATTAAGTGATTGTATGAAAACAGTCTTTTTATCAGTGGCACTTGCTGTACAATGTAATGTTTTCCTTTTTTTAACAAACTGTACTTCAGCCTTCCAAAAAGTCAAGATTAATATGCCATATTACATGGAAAACCACAAATTGACCCACAAAAACAATTTGAAAGCAGAGCTAGCTACTTATAAAAATATAAACATAAAAATAGTCACAGTAAAACAAAAAAAGTTGCACAAATGCCAATGACGCATAATCTCTTATTTAGTGGGCAATGATTTTTGGCCCTCGCCTCCCAATGTAAAATCAGAACGTAAAACTGGAGCAACTATCAATTTTATTTTAGTAGCAATATATTCTCTGGCATTTCTGGATTATGTGGGTGTAGTGACATTTTGCATTTACAGTGGTTGGCCAGTAGGTGGCATCGTAGGGACTCGCACATAAAGTTAAATGACGTGATTTATAATGTAAGACTATCTACAGGAATAATCCAGCCTTAAAAACGCAAAACGGAAGTAAGCTCCGCTAATCTATAATGTAGTTATACTGCTAAAGTTTAATTATGACTATTTTTCAGTTCAGTGGGCGGAGTCCAATTTAATTTAGGATTAAAGAGCATTTACTCAGATGTTGCGCTCTATGCCCATGATAAATGAAGATATGTTATCTGATACACGGTTTCAGTTAGTTTCTGACGGAACAAACTGATTTAAGGAAGGTTATCTCATGATGACTTTCCTATTAGCCAAAGGTGTAACTGGGTAAAGAAAACTACCTTCACTGTTATTTTTTTTTCAGGGCATTGATTGGTTAAGAGGTGATGCATTCATGGTCCTAATCCTTCATCTGGAAAACTTCCTCCGAACATTTTAGGTTTACATCCTAATTTGTCATGGTCATAGACCCAGGTAAGAAGTGAACAAGCGAAAAATCCAGAACCGAAACTGGAGATGAACGACTCTATAAGCGACTAGACCACGAAAGCACCGTCTGTCAACCAAGAATTAGAAATCCTCACCTCCATAAATTAATAGCTTAAGTCATTTTGTGGCAAACGTGACCTCCCTACCCGACCCCCCAAATCATTTTACGGCAATAAAGTTGCAAATTGTTTTTCAAAATCACTTTTATGAAAAAAAAAAAAAAAAAAGTCTTGGGCCATTATTGTAGGAAAGCAACGGAATGATAAAGTGAACTGAAAAGTAACAAATCTTTGAGCGAGATATTTTAGTAGAATTTACTTTATTATTGGAGAACAATAATAATAATCATTATTGGATAATAATAATGTAAACTTGTCTCTTCATCAATGTTCATAAAACGCCAAACTGGTATCGGTAAAAATTCCCATTCGCAAACCACAGCCTGGGTGTTAACCATTTCTATCTTTAAATCCTTTAATAAAGTAATGTAAACATGAACGATGAAAATAAGACTGACGTATGATTATATTTTGACAGTTTTTCCTGAAAATATTTGTGTTGTAAATAAAAAAATATATAAAAAATTCCACATCTGTCCTTGGTAATTGATATATTTTATTAGGCTTTACTAAAAATAATAAAACAGAACCCTGACCAATTAATACCTTTGTGTGTACAATTACTGTAAGTGAAATCTAACTTTGTGAAAAAAACAGTAAGCGTGGCTTCAAGATACGCCTTTATTGAAATGAAATCATAAAAATGACTGTCAATGAAAAAAAACTACAGCCCCCTAAAGAAGATATTCAGAGCTAACAAGTCACAGACTGATCAGGTGACAATATTCCTGAAATCAGACTAGTCACAAAATAAAAAGTGTAGAGCATTCCCATTAATAGCACGTTTCCTCATTCAAAGGGGCAGCCTGCACAGTCAGGTGAGCCTGCGGGGGAATGCGCGTTTGCTGAAGTGTTCAAATAGCAGAAAACAGTGGCATGAACAGTTTCAAGGTGCATCCAGCTGTTCCAGTAAAGTTCTTCTTCTCTTCTCCAGCTCTCCTTCACTCAGCTCACTGCCTGACGTGTCCCAGCCACCCTGATCAGAACACACAAGGACTCAGTAAACACTAACCCAAGTATTCACAGCTTCTGTCCAGTTTCTCTCCATTTAAATACACATTGAAAACCAGCAGACAGACAACGCCTTTCAAGCTTCCAGAGGTCATACTTCAATAAACAAGAATGTATTTTACTGAGATTTCATGGGACAGACCAAAATAGAGGAATGCACAATAACAAAGGGAGAAAACGAGATGTGTGGGTGTGTCCACTGCACCGACCAGAAGTGAACGATCTAGTCTTTTATTTTTTTCTCCCACCCTTACCTCAGTGTATGTCCTGTTGCCCAGCAACTGCAACGGTCTGAAACCCGAGCTTGTAAAAATGGAGTACGAAATCTTGCTGACTTTTTAATTACATATTTAATCCTTAATTTAACCATTTTTTAAATAATCAAATTCATTTTTTTTTTATTTTTTTTTTTACAAAACTTTTATTATAAACATGTCTATGCAAAATACAAAACCCTAACAACACAACCGCTTTACGCTTTTCATTTTTGTACCACCAAATTTAAATATACATATAGCTGAAACTTAAAACTTCCCACTGCCCATCACTCTATCTCCACTAGGAAACATGGTGGTGGCAGCATCATGATGTAGGGATGCCATTCTTCAGCAGGAACAAGGAACCTGGTCAGTGTTGGTGGAAATATGGTTGAAGCTAAATGCAGGAAAATGCTAAAAGAAAACCTATTAGATGCTACAAAATAAGATACAGAACATTTTTACTTTCCAGACCTAAATCCAATTGAGAACTTGAGTGAAAACTTGAACATTTATGTCCGTATCTTCTCTCCATAGAATCTGATTTCTGAATTTGAGCTGTGTTGCAAAAAAAGAACGTCAAAAGAAAAAAATGTCCAAGTCTGTAGAAAGCTGGAGACAAAACCCAGAAGACCTGTAGACTGTAACTGCATTGGACTATAGTTCTAAACAGTTTTCTCTCAGGAGGGGGGGAGGGCTAAATACAAATACATGCCACACTTTTCAGATTGTGGTTTAAATGTGACAACATGACAAAAGCTCATGTGTTAAGAACCCTTTAACAAGGCACTGTGGAATTAGTGACGTAAATTCACCTCCTCTTTGGCTGCTTTCCTTTTAGGAGATTTCTGTTTAGACTCTGAGCGAGATTTCCCCCGAGTCTTGTCGTTCTCTTTATCCTTCTCTGAATCTCGCTCTCGTTTCCCGTCACGCTCTCTTCCTTTCTTCTCGCCGTCGGAGTCCGGTGAGGCCTGTTTGTCACGGCTATAGTCAATTCACAATAAACTGCACACTCGTTGCGAAAAGCTGTATCTAGAGCTCCGGTTTACTCACAGACTTGTGGCGCCTCTTCTTGCCTTTCTTCTTGTGCTTCTTGGATTTTTTATAGCTTCGCTCTGTTTTGAAGCAGAACATACGAACAGGGCTGCATTTCTTCCACATTGCGATCAAATGATTCACTGAGCCGGGAAAAACACTCACCAGATTCTCCACTAGAAGAGCGCTCAGAGGGAGATTTGGACTGGGACCGCTTCTTCTTCTTGTGGTACTCCTCCTCCTCTGACTCTGACGCCTTTGACAACAAATAGAAAGTTTCAGAAATTGTTAAATGCTTGTTAAGCACAATTTGTGACTTATTCTTTTTAAGTACTGAGAGCAACTGACTGATCGAGAGCGTGATCGCTTCCTGTGGTGTTTCTTGGACTTCTTTGAATGCTTTTTTGTCTTGGAATGGTGATGCTGGCATTCATGCTGCCAGAGAAATAAATAAATAAAAAAAGGTAAGCATGACTACCATCTGAATGGATAAACTCTTTGCTTTCCTTGCGGTCATCGTGGCAACCTCACCTCCAGGACATGCATGAAATCTTTGAATATCCTCTTCCTCTCTGACTCCAGCGTCACGTCTTCGAAGGCAGCTTCTTTCAGGAATCTTTCTCTGACCTGAAACAGTCAAATGTCATCCGTCACAAACCATTAAGCACAATAAAAAGACTGAACAGCAAACAGAAAATACTGCCATTAAAAGGGATTTTATTTGCGCATACTTCCTCCCATGAGGCCTCTGGCTCCAGCGGCGGTGTGGCCTGCTTCAGCATGGTTTTGAAAGCTGCTTCTTTCCGCTTCATCTTGCGGGCTTCCTCCTTCTCTCGCTCTCGCTCTCTGGCTTCGGCCTTCTCCAGTAGCTGGCCAGAAAGAAGTGTAAACATAGTCAATCATGAATTAGAAAAAAATTGTGCAGAGAAACAATTTGACAAGAGACATACAGAGAAACAATGAGGAATGAGATGCCAGAGAAAGTTGTCTGGTGTTTTCTTATGTTATATGGAGCTACAGAATAGCATAGCTCTGCCCCTCCCAAACCTGCTGCTGAACTACTGACTAATATCTCATGTTGCGAAAAAAACAATGACATTGTGGAGACTAGAGTGCCACCTAATCGCTCTTATGAAGAGAGCAGAGAGTCTGAGGAATTATTTCCCAGCTTGTTGCAAAATCACAAAGATATGGTATACTCCATCATCAGCATTTAAAACCGAATGTTATACATCTTAATGTAGTTGAAAAGAGAGCAATTGCTACTTTTGTGTTAAGTAAAAGAAATGCATATTTTTGCTTTAAATCTTTGTGTAAATACTGAGATACAACCATTATCGTACATTGATAACACTGGGTTACAAAAAATATTTTTTGGAAGTTGTCTACTATGTTTTTTCAACTGAATTTTGCACAGCTGGATCCAAAAATGACATCCATTTTTCTCAACCAGGTCAGCTTTTAATTCTAATTTGATTCAGATAAATCTGATCTTCTGACTAAATTGATTGCATTTTTATGACATTATCAGTTCATTTCCGTTAATATTTCTCATTCAAAAAAGGTTTTAAGAGAAAAAAAAGTTTTCTAACAGTGTATTAATTAAATGTTACAAAATTGAATTTCTGTAAATTTAACTAATGTGGAAAAAAATAGTCGTCAGTGTCCAGAAGCAAACACTACTATAAGCAGTCACTTTAAACAGTCATGCATCATGCTTCTGTACCAATTTGCAGAAATTCTTTATACAACTGGTAAGAGAGTCTTACACTGTTGAAGGCCAGCTTTATGTTCCCAGCATCCAGAGTAGTGGCTCTCTTGTCTGAGCTGATAACGGATCCAAAGTCATCAAAGCTGGTGTTCACTTCCACCAGGAAGCCTTTATCCTGAGTAAACACCGACACAGAGACTCGTGAACAAAACCTCTGAGTTTAACAGTGATATCACAGATTGTTCCCAAAACAATTCCCCAAACACCCAATTCTGATTTCCCCTGGCTTACCTTGAGGATATCTTTGATTATTCGTTTTTCATCGTGGTAACGGGCTTTCAGGTCTTCCACGTAGAATTTGAAGAGGTCCAAAGGAGTGGAACCTACAGAAAGATACAAGACAGATACAAAGCAGTTAGGAAAGAAAAGTAAAACAAAAGTGAGCATAATAGCGATAAAGTTGATAATAATCAATTTCAGTAACAATACAATTCAACTGTAACTAATTAGTAAGTGACATGAACTGAGTGTATTTCTTCAGTTTATTTCTGTGTTCATGTCTCGTCCACGTGCTGCGCGGCTCTTAGCTCATTGCAGACGTGTGTAGTCACATGTGATGCGCCCCGCTGCCGTACCAGGCTGGCCCAGCATGCCGCTGAAGCGCATGTCAGAGCTCAGGGTCGGGTACATCTCCATCCAGGAGGACATTGAGTGAAGCTGGCCGTGATCATGGAGCTCATCCAGAAATTTCTGTGCAAAAAAAAAAAAAAAAAAAAAAAGACAACAAATATAAATTTGAGACAGCAACTGTTGGAATAAAAATATTTTTCTTCTACTTATTTTTTAGCATTTTAAAACTAGATTAGATGTAATTAGTAGGTGACTGAACCATCTCTTAAGTGCGTGGATAGGTACATGCCTGGAAGGACTCTCTGTTCTTGCGCTGCCGTCTCCGCTCCCTGAGGAGAGTCTTCTGCTTGTCTTCTTCCTCCTCCTTCTCCAGAGCTCGGATGTGCTCCTCAAAACAGATGAGGGCATCCTCTTTATCCATATCTGTCAGCAGATAACAACAAAACATATATTACATTCAGAGTTGAGCCCGCTGCTGCCTCACAAACACATTTCTCACATCAACTCTGCATTTGAATCCATGATACGAAATAGTTTTTATTCTCGTACTCTGCAGCTCTTCGTCCTCAGCAAACGTGGGGTTGTCCAGCAGATACTGCTGGGCCTCGGACCAGGTGGTGCGATATGTCACATTAGCCATATTGTCCAGAATGTTCTTCAGAGCTTCCCAGTTCCTCTTCCTCAGCTGTTTGGCTTGTTCCTGCAGAAAAAACAAAACCAGGATGTATTATCGTTCCAAGTTTGCTTTAAAGTCAAAATGAAAGACTCTTCCAAGCTAAATTGTAATTAAATACAATATAATTACAGAGGTAATGCTTTAAAGATGGATGGCTCAGAAGTGGATGCAACTCTCAGAGAGTGAGATTAGGAATAAAGTCCTAGACCACTGAACTGAACCCTATTGAAAACCTCATGGTTATTCCACCAAATATTGACTTCTAAAAAAAAAAAAAGCTTAGTATTGTTGTTTCTAAATGAATATGAACTTGTTTTCTTTGTATTACCTGATGTCTGAAAGCACTGCATCTTTTTCGTGATTTTGACCGTTTCTTATTTTCTGCAAATAGCTTGGTATTTCGGAGACATGTTGTCAGTAGTTCACAGAATAAAATAATAATGTTCATTTTACTCAAACATATACCTATACAGTAGAAAGGAAAATCAAAGAAATTGATCATTTTAAGTGGTCTCTTATTTTTTTCCCAGTGCTGTATATTCCCATAATGCATTGTTCCACACACATAGACATAAAAAACACTTCTATTCCAACTATGTGCAGGCTGTGGCGGAACCTCGTACTGCTGAATGTTTTATAACAGAGAACGTTTTGCAGTGAGGAAGCACCTTACCTTCTCTTTCTTCGCCAGGTAGAACAACACGTCTTCGTAGATCTCCAGTCTGTCTCTTTCAGGAACACAGCTCCACACTTCCAGCTCATTAAACATTTGCTCTGCTTTCCTGGATCACAGATACACACACACACACACACAGATGGTTTAGATAATTTTCACACAAGCTCGCCACATGATGGCGGCATTTCACAGGCAATTACATTTTACACTTCTCTGTAAAAAAATAAATAAATAAAAACACCAGATGCACTTTTAAGGAGAATTAAATCTGATTACATACATTTGAATAAACACATAAAACACACAGTTTAGTTTATATAACTGAAGTTTTTTTTTAGGATAGCAACTGACTGATTTTATAACGCTGACTTTAAGGAGAGCTAGCACCTCTGACTGGCAACTGTGCAATTAATAAAAGATGAGAAACACACCATCAGAAAGTCCTGCTATTACTCTGACGCTGCCTGTTGTGACTCATCCCAGATTAGAAGCTGGTGCCAGCAGAACTCTGAAACCGGCTCACTGTCAAGGTCACCGGCCGACGGTCTGATATGGTGACTTTCACCCATGTGCCAAACCCAAGAACTGACAAACCAGATGCTATAATAACCATTGATGAGTTTAACTTTTAATATTCAAGCTCATTAAAAATACAAAGCTTCATATTGCATTTCAAATGTATCTCTTTGTATATATAACAGAAGAAAGCCAAATTTATTGATACTGATGTAACTAAAAATAATTTACAATGTTAAAATATATATTAAAATTATTTGGTAATTTTGTACAAGACAAAATGGAGATTAGGAAACAAACACAAACCAAATTCTTCAAACCCAAAACTCATCCACAATGAGCATTAAGTGGATGTGAGCAGCATGCCTAAGCCATAGATGACCTTTCATTGATCAGGTCAGTATAATGAAATTGACAGTTCAGCGCAGCACTAATCAATCCATGGTAAAACACGCATGTACTCTAAAAATCCCAGCAGCCCCTACTTGTATCTGGTGGTAGACGTCATCTTCTCATGATTCTCCAAGAACCTCTGGAACTTCTCTTTGGACTCCTTGTATTTAATCCTGGCCTCTTCCTTCTCCTCCTTCTCAGTTTGAACTTTGTAGGCATTAAACGCTTGCTTCTTCTCGCTCAGTTTGGGAAGAGCGCTGTTAATAGTGGAGAAAGTTAATTAATGTAATGAAGAAAGACAATTAATGTAATACATTAGAATTGTTGTGTCTAGAAAGTACAGTGAGAAATCATAACCATCTGAGAATCCTCTACCTGTAGCGAGGATCATTGATAATCAGCTTCATAGCCTGTTCCCATGAGGAGTTTGAGGAAACACCCTAAAATGAAAAGAATACAATGTTATATTGGAGTAAGACACTTAAACCCATATAAAAGGTGCAATTCCACACATTAGAATATTTATTTACTTGGATTTTGACAATTGGAAATAAATAAATAAATAAATAAATAAATAAATAAATAAATAAATAAATAAATAAATAAATAAAATCAAGATGTTTAGAAAGTAACAACTTATACAACTATGTAGGTTATTGATCTAGCAGTTCTCCAGCACAGTCACTGACATCTTCAACAAGATGGATAGATAGGCTTTAAAAGTTATTGCTTAAGAAACAAGCTGCAGGGGCGTGCCGTGGTGGTGTAGGGGTTAGCGCGACCCACATTTGGAGGCCTTGAGTCCTCGACGTGGCCGTCGTGGGTTCGACGCCCGGACCCGTCAACATTTACCGCATGTCTTCCCCCCTCTCCTTACCCCATTCCTGTCAGCCTACTGTTAAAAAATAAGGGACACTAGAGCCTGCAAAAAGCCCCCCTGGTGGGGGCAAAAAAAAAGAAAAAAAAGAAATAAGCTGCAAACAATGCCTTTTACATATCAAAGAATATTGATGGGAAGTTGAGTGGAAGGAAAAAAAGTGTTTTATTCAGTTGAATTGAAGTTTATTTAATCAAGGACAGCACTGTTAACAATGGCACATAATAAAAACAAAGCAGCCATTGTTTTGTACAAAGGTTTTCTAGCCCACAAGCTAATTTACAAATTCAGTTCTTGGTTGGACCTTTTAGAATTAAAAACTCCCTCCACACACGCACAAATTTCTGTAACTATTAACAATATATACATGAAAATGTGTATTAGGGAAAACTAATATAACACAATACCACAGATTTTCCTTCCACTCAGCTTTCCTTTGTTTAGTCAAGAGTCTCTGCTTGATTGTGTGAAGCCATTACATGTCATTTCTTCATGAAAAACTTATTTTTTTATTAGTCTTATATATTAATTTTCTAATAAGCTATATCTTCATGTTTTATTAGCTGTAGCCTAAATTATTCAAATTAGTTTGAAAAACTACACTCTGAACTTACCAAGTGAAACAAATTGAGTTTTAAATTATATTCTAATTTACTGAAATGCACCTGTAAAATATAT
>CAEFZX010007364.1:0-16044 GCA_903066825.1 Alfaro cultratus | reverse complement strand
GTGGTGTTTATTGGTCTGAAATAGCTTTTATTTTTGGTGCAGGTTACACTAAAAAGGAGTCTAGTAAGTGGAATTTGTTAAATTTTCTCATTGGACAATCAAAATTATCCATTTATGTTACTAGGAAAAATGAAATAAATGGTGTTTTGGGGGAAAGAGTGGACAAGATGTAAGTAATAACCTAATTGATTTTGTATTTTTGTGGTGTTTTAATAATGTCGTATGTTCTGTGGTTGATAAGAAGCTAGTTTTCAGTTCATTGTTTGTGTGAAAGATGAATTAAGCTATGTTAAAATGTATTGTTATTGACAAATAAATGTGGTGTTAAAAATCAAAAAATCTTTCTTTCTCTCTCTCTTTCTTTCTTCCTACATCTTTTCTCTCTCATTGACCTTATCTATTTGTAAAGGTAAGGTTTTTCTGTAGATTTGTTTTTAGTATAGACTATGTGTAACTAACTTGTGTAACTTCTCTCTGGCTTTATAAAGGTGACTAATACAGAGGAGCGCATTGACATAGAGAAGCTGAAAGCTCGAGAGCACATCATGTTCTTTGAAGAGGTTTTGCTGTTTGAAGATGAGCTTCATGACCATGGTGTCTCAATGATTAGTGTCAAAATTGTAAGTGTGTCTCTTATTATTTACTATTAAGTTATAAATTTTTATACTGGAATTATACAATTTTAAATCAGGACTCATAATGATAAGCTCTAACTGACTAGGTTCACAAGCCCTGAAATCTGTTCATACGGTTTTAATTATTTTGCTCTTTGAACTCTTAAATATACTTCAGTATATCTCAAAGAAGTACATATCGGCGTTGCAGTGTTTTTTCTATTTTTGTGGGGAGTACAGAGTACTGATAACGATGGACTTGATTTGGGAGACATGGAACTTAGGGTGGACACGGAGATTTGGACGGCGCCAGAGACGGACCGCTGGACCTCTTGATGACATAGGAACCAAAAAAGCATGGAGTGAGCTTCTTCGAGATGGATCTTAATGGAATATCTCTAGAAGAGAGCCAAACTTTCTGTCCTGGTGCATATTTATACAAAATTGTTTCCATACCTGGAAGATGAATTGTGGTCTTACAGGATTTCCATGGGTATGCCATGCAGCCGGAAAACATGCTTGCCGAGGAGCTGAGCGCTTTAGAAAGCTAAAGAGAGTTTCCGAGGGAGATGAGGTGACATGCCTTTGAGAAACGGTCGATTATGGTTAGAATTGTGGTCATACCTTGGGATGTGGGGAGTCCAGTAAGAAAATCTATGGCAACGTGGAACCAAGGATGCTGGGGTGGAGCAGATCTGCAGGTGGCCGAAGAGAAGGTTTATTACAAGCACAGACTTAAGAGGCAAGGACAAACTCCTTAATGTCTTTATGTAAGGACAGTCACCAGAAGCGACAAGAGATAAGTGAAATGGTTCTACTAATACCTGGGTGGGCAGAAAACTTTGTGGAATTTAACCAGTGAATAAGACGAGGTGGGAACATAAGTCCTGTTGGGAGAAGCGTTACCTGGGTCAGGTTCATTCTGTAAGGCTTGATTTACTGTACAGCTGGGGGTTAAAATGAAAGCTGCGGTTTCTTCAGCACCGTCGGGAGGGTTTGGTGTTCTTAGAACCTGGGCAATATGAAATGGAAATTAAACTTGTAGAAGAACATGATCAGCTTCCTTGGTCCATGTGAAAGTCATCTTGGTAGAGGTTAGTGCAGTTAACGGTGCTGAGGTTTGGCTGTAATTTCTGATGAAGCGTTTATAAAACTTAGAAAATCTTAGAAATCTTTGCAATTGCTTACGTGACTTTGGAACTGGTCACTCCATGACTGCCCTTATCCTTCCTGGATCCGGTCGAACCTGCTCTCTCAAGAATGTAGCCAAGAAAGGGGATTGATGTTTTATTAAATTTGCATTTCTCAGCCTTAACAAAGAGACTGTTCTCTAAAAGACGTTGGAGAATGAGACGGATATGTCTGCAGTGGTCCTCAATGTTCCGGGAGTAAATCAGGATGTCATCCAAATAGATGAAAACAAAATTGTTCAAAAAATCACTGAGGACATCATTGAGAGGACCTGGAAGACTGAAGTAAAATTAGAGAGACTAAATGGCATAACAAGATATTCGAAATGCCCAATAGGCATTACCTCCTGCTTCTTGCTGAGGGATCAGAGAACTGCATCATGAGATTGAATTAGGGAGTGTTGTTTGGCTAAAGTTTCCTTGAGAGCATCTGCTGGGTCAAATGTTCGAGAGTGTTCTTCATGGTTTTAGTGACACTTCTGACCCACATGCAGAGAAACTCAGACAAGGAGATGTTTTAAAGGTTTATTTACAAAATGAAATATACAGATGTAGAGGTTGCAGCGGGGATGACCAGAGGACCGGGAAACCAGTGCATTTTAAGTGACGAGACTTTCGCCTAGAAGAGGTGACCAGGATCAGGTGAAAGTGACAGGTGATGATATGAACCAGATGGTGTTTGGATAATGAGTTTGTTGGGTTACTGACCAGGAGCACAGAGGATAGATGAGCAGGTTTGTAACTGGGGGTGCCATATCATCTGGTTGTTTCCTGAAGTCCACAATCAATAAAGCCATCTAACAGGTCATTTTACATCGCTCTATGATTCCTTCTGCTGATTTAAGTTTCCAGTAGAACTTACCGAAGAGTTCTAAAAACTGGTTAAATTGTCATGGTGTCACTGTGCTTTATTTGCCAGCAAACTGACTTGACCTGAATTTGACAAAGGAAGATTAGAGAGACCAGACCCAGCAATGCAGGCCATTAGCCTGGGCGTTCATTTCACCTCAGTTATGCCGCAGACAGATTGCATCAATGCCACGCCATAGAAGAAGGCCCTATAAAGGATTTAGTAGGCAGAAATAAACATGCTTATCAGAACCCTGACATTTTTGTTAAAAATATTCTGTTTTTACTTTACATAAAATTCTAGTTGTAAGATGCTGAATTTTGAGGTTCCATTTTTTATAAGCCATAACCAACAAATTTACAAGAGATGCTTAAAATATTTCACTGTACACACACTCAGTGACAAAAATATATAGAACCTACCTTTTCATAATAATCAAATTTCTTGAAATGTAAAATAATATACAAAATGTAGAAAAAGTTAAGGGGCTTGATGTATTGTAGTTCTGATAGAAAGCTCAAATTTTACTGTAGGTTTCAAATGCATATTGCTTCAGTTGGACATTTACTGAAGTTTAATAAATGTGCAACATTCTTCCTTTTTGTCAATACACAGAGAGTGATGCCATCCAGTTTCTTCTTATTGCAGCGCTTCTTCCTGCGTGTGGACGGAGTCTTGATTAGAATAAATGATACTCGAGTTTATTATGAGGTAAGTGCTTACTGACAGAATGTAATATCATGTAATGCTTATTATGTCCTGATATGTTTATGTTCCTTAGCTATTTTCAATTATCAGCCTTATTAAGATCCTACTCTCAATAAGATCATTTTGTGTTCCATGGAAATCAGAAATAAAATGAAGGTATGGCTATTTGAATGCTGGCACACAGTAAACCAAATTACCAATATTGAAAAAACACGTTTGAACCCTGCATAGGTTTCGTCAATTTTGCATTGGCACTTTGAGCCTGGGTCCCTCCCAGCTCCCTGGAACCCCAGAACTGTGATTCCATTTGGGCTGGTCAGATGGGGCTGGTTTGAAGTCAGCCGTTTATTGGTTAATTTGCTGCAGAGCCGGGTACAGAGATGAGTCATCTGCCAGATTGCTTAGTTGGAGGTTGTGATAGACTGTCCTGCTTTTTGACAGTCTAAACAATATGCACTGTTTTCTTTTTCACAATGCATGGAATGTGTTACTGTAGGTCAACAGGCTAGTGCTAGGCTAGATGCTAACAATAGTATTTCAGCTAGCTTTACCTTTTTAGCTCATTTTACCTCATAAACTGCAGTGCCCTTACAGCTTAGCTAGTACGCACTGTTCTGCACTAATTTCTAATACTCTTTGGGTGGGCTTCTTGCGTTGATTGAAAGTTTTTACTCCTCTTCAGCAGTTTTATCTTTATGCATTTGCATGATTTTGCTTTATTCTGCTGCTTTTGCCTACTTCTTGCACACAGTATCTGCAACACTTCTGAAGTTGACACTGTTTGGCTACATGGTGTGTACCACTTCTAAAGTTTTTCTAGTTATTATCTTTATTTGTAGGACTATTTCCATCTAAGAAACTTGTATATCTTGAGTTGCAACATTTAATTTTTCTTCTGAATTGATAACGTATTTTTTAATTGAATTCTCCTTATACCCTGGAGGCCCACTGTAACTCATTGTAGGATATTGCATTAGAACCAGCTGTGGAATAGCAAGGGAATCACCTTAATGCAACCCATAAACAGTAATTGGAATTTTGTCATATTTGCAGCAAAGTCAATATACTGAATGTTCATGTACATTGGAAATATTAAGTGAAAATTAATTTTTACTGTTTAAATTTCAGGATGGAAAAGATTACATGCTGCGAGAGTTCAGTACCAGAGAAAATACCATAAGAGAACTTAAGGTGGGTACTTGCATCATATTGTGATATATATATAGGAAAGAACTGTGGCAATAGAGCATGAGCAGACCCTTACAAACTGTTATATGCCTTACAGCGGGGGTGCCCAACCTTTTTTGAACCAAGACCTACTTTTGAAGTTGCAAGTTTGTTGAGATCTACTAGTCTGTTCTCAGCATCACAAACACACAAATATATTTATGCAAACACATCCATAGCAAACAGACCCAGTTATGAAATAAAAAAAAAAAAAAAATGGAAACACTTTACTTAAGCTATTTTAAAATAAATGTGTATGTTTACTTCAGTGGGATTTCTCACACTGGGAGAAAGAAGCCAGGTTCTCACAGGCTGGGAAGTATGAAGTGGTTGCAAGGCGTATAGGCAGCTCACAAGGTCAAAGGTCATATAATTCCGTGTGTATCTGTACTTGTACTTGATGATTTTCATGTGAGATCAAGTAGACTCACTTAATCCAAAAAACCCTGTCAAGTTCAAAACTTGTCTTTTGACTTTGGGAGGCTTTACCTGTGATAGTAGGCTTCAGAACTTCCATCCCGGGTTCTGCTCGTGATTGTATTTCTACCCAGGTGAAAAGTCAGACTGACTTTAACACAGTGTCATCCATATCAGTATGTTCTCTAAAAGGAAAGTATAGTTGAAACCAGAAGCTTACATACACTACATAAAAAGACACATATGCAGTCTTCTACACAGTCTGATGTTAAATCAAAATAAACTTTTCCTGTCTAAAGTCAATGAGGATGACATTTTTTTTCCTATTTGCTGAATGTCAGAATAATGTTCTGCTTGCATGTGAGGGAAGTTCCTAAGGTCTCTGCAAGTCGTTTCAGTCTGCTTTTGGCATGACCATGTGTATTCCAAAATGACTGCACTCTTTTAATAACAGCCACAAGCTCAATTATTTTCTGAAAATCATCGATAAAGGCATCTTTTACAACTTTGTCTGTCTTTGAAAAGCTTTTTTGCTTGTCAAAAATGTGACTGACCTCATAATTATGGTCTTGCACTTGGTTTTGGGTCTGCTCCACAGCTAGCTGCTTTTTTTTTTTGAAGCTCCATTACTGTCTAGACTCGTAGAGCTATTAGCGGGAAAATCTGCGAGTAGTAGATTGTCTTAAAATGCCTCTCCACATTAGCCTTTTTAGACATGAGTGTGAAGAAACCAATCAGGATTCATTCACTAACATGAAATGGGCAAGACTAATAATAGATGCAAATCTCTGAAACTTACCCAATAAAAAATAGACATTGCTTTTGGGTTGTGGTTCAACTGAATCATTAAAGAAAAGATAGTCATGACACAAACCTAGACAAAAATGATGGTACCTGTAACCTAATATTGCAACCTTTTGAGGCAATCGCTACAATCAAATGATTTCCGTAAATGTCAATGGGACTTTTGTCCACAGGTATTTTGACCTACTTCTTGTGGGCAAACTGTTCCAGTTGTCTCAGATTTTAAGGGTACTTTCTCCAGATGCCATGTTTCAGCTAGAAGGTCAGTTCAGAATTGTCCACTGTTTTGCTTTTAGTCTTTTTTGTGTGTTTTGAGCTGAATAGGTGTTCTAGATTGTGTTTTGGGTCATTATTTTATTGGGAGACACATGACCTGTAACTGAGACCAAGCTTTCTGACACATTTTCTCTTCATAATGCAGTTGCTTTGATATTCTGAGATTTCATTGTACCTTACACAGATTCACTGTTTTACAAGCAGCAAAGCAGCCCCAGAACACAACCGATCCTTCCCCATGTTTCACAGTAGGGACAGTTTTTTTCTTTTAGTTTGCTTAATTTTTGTGTCTATGGACATAGAGCTGATGTGCCTTACCGAAAAGCTCCAGTTTTACATTAAAATTGTGGTTTCCATTTTTGTCTCATCTGTCCAAATGGCAGTCTTCCAGAAGCTCTGTGGCTTATATACATTGTCTTATTTTTTGTGCTTTGCTTTCCTTCTTGGTCATCTCCCATGAAATCCACTTTGGCTCAAACAATGATGGATAGTGCAATCTGGCACTGATATATATTGACCTTGGAATTGCCCATTAAATTCTGTGGAGGTTATTTTGGGCTCTTCGGTTACCATTTATATTATCCTTCTCTTCAATTTGTCATCAGTTTTCCTCTTCAGCCACAGCCAAGGAGGTTGGCTACAGTCCTGTGGTCCTTAAACCTCTGAATAATATGTACAGCTGTAGTCACATTATATATCATTTGGAGTGATATCGTCTTTAGCTTTAACATGCTTGTCTATAATTTTCTTTCTAATCTTCTGGGACAACTCTCTCTTTCGCTTCCTTTGGTCTATTTTCAGTGTGGTACACACCATGTAGCCAAACAATGCCATCTACTTGTCACCCTTTTATTACACAAACTGTGTACAAGCTTGAAGACACCTGTAATACTACTAAGAGGACACATCTCAGTTTAACATGTTTCTAAGGTCAAATTATTTTCAATCTTTTTTAGAGGTACCACAATTTTTCTCCAGGCCTGCTTCATTAAATGCTTATTTTTTAATGATTCTTTTGAGCCACATAATACATGGGCCATTGACTATGAATTGATTTTGAAGTTTGCATTGAACTTCCATCCATTGATTAGCACCGCCTAGAGTGTCGATACTACTTGATTGAGCCATTGTTTATGTCCAGGTTTACAGTATCTGACTTCTTCTGGTACGGAATTATTAGACATCCTCACATCAGTAATGTAAAAGTCTTCTAAAATGCAGCATGACTGTTCTGACTGCAGACACTTTGAAAACTATCAGATACATATCTGATTTAGTAACACATGGAAGTAGCACAAATCTGATTTTGTAGGAGTGAAAGGATCTGAATTAGCCTTTTCAGGCTGCCTTGAAAAAGTTAGATTTTTCAAGGCAGATATGGAAAATCTATGAAAAGATATGGCTCAAATATGGGCAAAAATCTGGTTTGAGTCGTATTTGCCTCTTGTGTGATCGTAGTCCACAAGAGCTACCTTAAAGGTTACAGGACAATAGTTTTCAAGGACTGGATTTGGGCACCCCTTTCTTTGAGAGTTCTGCTGGTGTACTGATTTTCTTCACTTTATGTCAAACTGGTCAGAGGGCTTCCTTCTTGTTTGAACTGCAGAGCCATTTTGCTAGGGCGAAATTAAACTTGCAGAGGTTCCCGGGCACCTCCCCAAACTACCAGGAGACTGGAAATATTATCCACTATATCTGATTTACACCACAAAACTGTAAAATTAAATTTCTCAGTTTATGTAAAATATATGCTGTTTCACCTAATCTTCTTCAGTGCACATTTTCATAATTAAACCTGACCAGTTATATAATCAAATTATATAACTGGAATTTATTAAACTGTTGAAAGTAACACATTCCGACCATTTAATTTAAAAGAAAAGGGGTGACACTTAATGAGCAGATTTGTTCAAAGTTATCAAGATTATTTACATCTGATTATTTTCTTGATAGTGAAATTCTTGTATAGAATTATGTCATTTTTCCTAGTTCTTTTTAAGTGACTCATAACTTTTTAATGACATTTTAATAAGAGTTTGTATTGTGTTGTGCATTTACTTGATATTTTTCTATTGAACAGAATATTCCTGCAGCATTCTACACAGATCCCAATGAGATAGCTCAGCATCTAACCCTGAGAGTAACAAAGTGTGAGAAACTGGAACTTCCTGTGATGCATCGTGAACCCTCTGTCAGTGATGTTATTTAGTAACTGTTACACTGTGACAGCTACACTAATTTGTTGTGGTCATATCAAATCTATACTGAGCAATATAAAAACTTTTGGTCATCAATCCAAATATTTGTACAGCAACAGATTAGACTGTTTTGAGAAACGTAACTCTGCAGAATTACTTTAAAATGACAAAATATCCCTTGTCTTGTTTGAAATTAAATGTGCATTTAAATCTGTTGTGAAACTATTGTTTGTTGTGTATTGCATAGAAGCTCATTTCTGCCAATCTGGTGGACAAAAAGAACTTTTATCTCATAATTGTGACATACCTGGATTATATTAAAGTTACTATCTCGTCATTATGGCTTAGCTTTCTCATAACACTATTCATATGCATCGTCATGACTCTTATTTCTAACTAATGTCTGGAGACTTAATTTGACATTATGGGATTCTTTGAAAACTTGCAAGATTTCAACATTTGTAAAACCACTCAGTATTACCCAGTTTTATTAGCAAGACCCATTTCTGTCGACCAAGCCAAACTTGTCTCACCCATTTCCTCAGTATGCCAGTGGGCCATTATGAGATAGCTAAGTCATAATTAATAGACAATATCTCATAGTGAAATGCCATGTCATAATTATTAAAAAGTCTCTCATTTGGATAACCAAGTCATAATAATAAGAAACCACATCATCATTATGAAATAAAACTTTTTTCCCATCATAAAGTGACAGAAAAGTTCTTCCACAGTATTGAGATGATGCAAATAAATACTTTAAGTGCATGTGTGTTTGTTTTGTGTGTGCTGAAATCTTCATTTCTGTTAGGAAGCCTGAGTGTGGAAGCCCAAATCGCTATAAGTTTATTCAGCACAAAGAAACTGAAAAGGTCAGCTCTCTGTCTGATATGGAAAGGTATTCTAACCTGGAGGCAGACTTGTCCTTCAGATTATTTAGATGCAGCTGCTTGAGTTCATAGCAAGCAGAGGGCGCAAAGAGGCAGTTGCCTGGCACTGGTCGAGGTCATACAAGTGGGCGAGTCTTGGACCGAGGAGCTTCCCACAACAAGTGTGACCGGAGATGGAGGGAAATATTACAAGAAGAGGTACGAACAAAGTCCATATATGACTGCAACAGAGTGGAGCTCCTTCCTGGATAGAAACTATTTTTATTAAAATTTTCTATGTAATCTCCCATATTAACCATGCGTATCTGTTCATACAAAAACTTAGAACACAGATGGGAAAAGGAGCTTTTGAAGATTGTGGTTGCTGGAATAGAAATTCAGATCTTTGGAGTTGTTGCTGTAACTTCTTTTTCTTTGAATTTAAAAAGAAAAAAAGTGATTATACAAACTTGCATCTGGGAGTGTTGTTTTATTAAGTGTCCTTCAACTTACAGTGTCTTGCAAAAGTATTCATACCCATTGAGATATTTTGTCACATTACAACCATAAACAAGCATATTTAATTTGAATTTTATGTGAAAAACAAAATGTTTGTTTTTCAATTGTGAAGTACAAAGAGAACGTCTCATCCATACCAATAGGCGGCGGTAATGCTTTCTTAACGCTTTTTGCCAACAGCCAATAAAAAAAATAGGGAAAAAAATAGAAGCACAGCAGCAACAACATGGAGCAGACAGTTGACAAGCTTGAGAGTATGGTACTGTGTAAAATAGTTTCAGTCTTTTCTTCAGTGTTTTCTGCGTTTCCACTTTCTTTCGGGGTTTCGACAAACGTTTCTTTCTCATTTAGATAAACTATTAAAAAACTTGATCTTATGGGGCGGAAGTTGCAGAACGCGGGAAATCTGAAAATGTGAACGTTTTGGATTTGGTGGTGCATAAACCCACCAAACGGGATGAGAACTCGGGTCAATGATTATGATGGCTTGGACTTTAGACGACAGGGCTCTCGTAGGTAGAGGAAGAGGCAGAGGTAAGGCGAAAGCTTTAAAAGACGACAGGGAGCATGGTTTTAAAAACAGTAAGAGAATCCTTAGGAGTCTAGTACAGATGATGGAAAGTGATAAAGGACGAATTTAAGGTCATATTTAAATTCAGGAAAGAAGATGAGAACATGAATCAAAGCCTTATAACGGTGTGCAGAGAACTAAAAGAAACTTGGTGGAGAGAAATTTGTGAAGATTCTAAGTAATGGGATTTGATCGAATATAACAAAACAACAAATATAGCTATGTAAATTGACATTTGCAAAAAGGTTGTCGGTGAAAGGAAAAATCTTGGCGAAAACAAAGTATCTCGTGGTTTTATCACTGGTATTCTGCTTGAGAAAGATCTGGAAAAACTATTAATGGTCCTGATATATACGGAGTTTGAAAAGGTTGCTATAAACAGTAGCTAGGGGAGGATTGAGAGTCACGGTACTTTTGACGTTTGTCCTGATAAAATAAGAATTATATTAGAACATATAAAATTTTATATGGGGAAAATCCGAAAGGAAAAGAAGAAGCACTTTAGAAATGAAGGGGGCGCTACTTCCCGTTTGTATTTTCTTTTGAAATATGTGATATATCTTAAATTTAAGGAAAGAGTTTCGCTCTCAGCATGTATTTAAACTTGTCTCTTTTATTTGCTTCAGCGAAACTCATAGTTAAATTCTGTCGCTTTCTGTGTACTTCTAAATCTGCTCCTAAATGTATCTTTTCGGGTCTACTACTGCCTCTAGGGGCCTGGGGGTGGTAACACAACTAACATACTACATCACTAAATGAGAATAGCGCAAAGTCTTTATTATTTACTATTAATTCCGGCATTACTGGCAATGTAAAAAAAAATAAATTCTCTAATAAAACACCACACTTTTTTATTTTCTTAACGATGGAGAGCTAATTAAATGACCTAAACAAGACCTTTATATATTAATAATAATGTTATATATAAATGATATACTGTATCTCCATCAATTATAGGAGGAATAAAAGAAATAAGGAGACATGAATAGCAACATAATGAACTATAATATAAACCATTTACAATGTATGCATAAGAAACTTAATTGAGCATAAATCAATAATAATAATAATCAATAATTAGGTTCACAGAAGAATAACGGACCTGGTTGTTATATCCAGGGATGTTATCCGATACAAGTAAAAACTTACATTTTTGCTTTTACACTGCCGTATATATTATTCTGAGAGATTTTTTTGTTGGTACAGTCTTATACAAAGGGAAAAATTATATGAAACACCATTTAATCTATGATGGTGGATATTTTCCTTTGACTCTAAAGTGATCAAATAAAACATTCATAGAATCACAATATCAACAATTTGTGCATCGAGTAAAACATTTAGCACGCTATAGGTTAAAGTTAGCATTTACTTTGTTTAATAATGATTATTGCACTATCAATGAATGGCTTCTAACCAATTTTCTTAGTTGCCTTCATGAGCTCAGAGGTTCAAACTGATGAAAAAAGAGGATGGATGCTAACTTCTAAAATATTCCTCGCCATCTTCCATGTTCTTTCAGCAAACAGTTGAGACAGAGTTGTTTTGGGTTTCACTCTGCTGTTTTAGCTGCCATTGAAAGTATTTTTATTTTTTTTTATTATTTTTTTTCCTCCGAAGAGTTTTTTTTTTTGCGGCGCTAGTGGCTCGCATTTTCCACAACAGTAGGCTGACAGGAAGGGGGAAGGAGAGGGGGGAAGACATGCGGCAAATGTCGTCGGGTCCGGGAGTCGAACCCGCGACGGCCGCGTCGAGGACCCAGGGCCTCCAAATGTGGGTCGCGCTAACCGCTACGCCACCACGGCACGCCCCCCATTGAAAGTATTCTTAAAAGTTTCTCTGTTAGTCTGCAGTTCATGTGACCAAACCTGCCGAGGAGATGAAAAGTTAAAACACTCAACATTGTCTTTTACACAACCTCTAGTTGGGTAACCCGAAGAGCACTAGGTCTTAAAAGATACTCTTTCTGAAAACACTTCTTAAAAACATAGCCAGTGTTTTCAGCAAAATTGAGCTGACTGTCCTATGTCCCACAAGTATTATCCTGTTGATATGAAACTCATGCGATTCTTGGCAGGCATGTGTTTCTCGGCATAATACTGCTTAGCCAGTGCGTTATGGACTGGGGGTTCAGCCCGTGGAGTAGCTTTCATGCGCGCCTCGTGACTAGCGCAGCATGCTGGTTTATTTTTATTTTAGTATATTTTTGCGGCAACACAATGCATATCAAATGCTGTGTCTACTTAAAGTCAGGTAGAGTGGCTGTGCGGCCGCGTGGAGAACAGAACAACTCGTCCCATGAAGCTCGAGCAACAAAACCATTCTCTGTGGCACTTATTAAAAACTCAATAGACTTGAAATAAAAGAGCTACTAAAGCCACGTAAATTAAGTCTCCGATATATCCCTCTACATTCAGCAGCAGAGATGCGCTGTGAGCGGATCTAGCTCATCATGCAGGGCCGGTCCAAGGTTCAATGAGGCTAGAATCTTATTTAGGGGTCCCTCTTGCTCCTAATATCAGCACCACTAACAGCATTTCATCATGGATTTAGTGAAATCTGGGAGAGGGGGGCTAGTTTAATTGACCGAGCAATCAATTATAATTGCAGTTTACTAAAATACAATAATGAACAGCTAAAACTCAAAGATTTAACTGACAGGATCAGATTGTTGCTATGGTAACAAAACAATCTAACTATGAAGATTGTACTTTGAACTTTTACAAAACTTGTAAAACATGCCAGCTCCTTAAAATCTTATATTTAAATGTTAAACAATTTATAATCTTATAATGTATTTATGCTGAAACCATTGAATCTAATTTAACTGCATTAATAATCCCTTAGCTCATTTATGCCTTGGGTCAGTTCTAAATGTGATGAGCATTACATCATATTTTTAGATAATAATTTAATTATTGAATTATTTAATAACTGAATTTGAATTTAACAGAAGTGCAAATAATTTATATTTATTTTAATTGTATTTGTGGGTATTAATATTGTCTGCAATGTCTTCCAGTAACATAATTACCCAGTAATATTTTACATTTCCTGTCAACTTAACATCTGTTAATACAAAACCTCAGTGGAACGCCACGGTGCCCCGACCACCGGGCTTAGCAAGTTTTCTTGGGGAAACCCTGAAAGGTACAAGCTTGGATAATAAATTGATCATTGTCAAGAAGACTCCAAAGCTCCACTTTGGTGCCTTTTATGCCATTTATCTTTTGAGAGAAAAACCTTTTTTTGTATTCATGTCATTTCAGTTCTTGAAGTCAGAGGCAGACCTGGAGTACATTGAAAGGCGGCTGAAGCTGGATTTCATCAACAGTGCTTCAGAGAGTGGAAGCTTTGCTAAGGTGATAACTCACAGAAAGCTGTCTTTCTCCCAGTATCTCTGTTGATTATAAGACAATATGTATGTGCTTGAAGCTGGTTCTAAATGCATTTTCCTCAGTTATTGTCAGATTTGTTGGAAAACAGGACCATAGATGACAGTATTAATTGAGGTTTTTGAACATCCTCTGTAATGTACACAAAACTGCAAATTGCATGACAATTTGAAGCAGGTAATTTAAAGGTAAAGCTGATCATATTTTCCCTCCTATTCAAAAATTACATGAGGTCACTGGCACTACCCTCTGTTTGGTTTATAACTTAGGCCAATTCCCCATAGCACTTACAATTTGTTTCAGCTGTAGTGTATAACTTTTATAATAGGCCTATAAATATACTTTTTTTTAAACATATTTATTGTAATAGTCTCTATGTTGTGACAGTATGATAAGAGACAGATAATCTGTGAAAAAATGAAGCTCCTCTGTCTTCTCCTAGTGCTACCTTGAAATAAGCTATCAGAGCCAAGCTATCAATCACAATCTTGTGTGGTGGTGCTCATCCTCTTTCCCATCTACTCTCTGTTACACTAGCCCTAAAATAGCTTCTTGTGAATTCTCAGACTATGCTAGCCTGGTACAGCTGATCATATGAGCTAGGCTATGAGCTAGCATAGCCTGAGCATTCCATCAATGACACCATTGGCCACCAATGACGGCAGGTAAACGGTTTTCCTGTAAC
The DNA here is from genome assembly GCA_903066825.1 of Alfaro cultratus. Classification (NCBI taxonomy): domain Eukaryota; kingdom Metazoa; phylum Chordata; class Actinopteri; order Cyprinodontiformes; family Poeciliidae; genus Alfaro; species Alfaro cultratus. The sequence continues at coordinate 1,721 of CAEFZX010007364.1, read as the reverse complement.
GGTAAGTTGTTTGTCTACCATTACCACATTTAGCAGTGAGTACATGAGTTTGGCTGACATCACTAAGATCCTCCTTCTGGCTGTGATTGGTTGTTTTTGGTCGAGAATGGTGCATTTCTTCAGGCGGCAATGGTAACTCAGGGAGGAGGTGGAGGAGATAAATCTATTCACAGATGATCTGTTTCATAACAATTTGAATGATGGAAAACAGTGAGTGCTTTCAAATAGTCACTCACTGCAATAGAGTAAAGTGGAGATTAACACTTTAAAATTAAAGTTGGCCTAACGATTTTCTGTGCAGGAAAATGTGACTGGGATCCTGGAAAATTTGAAGTCTATCAAGGCCAAGCACTCACTTCTCAGGTGTCAGGTCAGCCAGATCACAGATGCTCAGAAAGGGTCCATGGAGTTAATCAGAAACAGACTCAGCACGACCATGGAACTGATCAAACATTGCCAGCAAGCTTCTCATTTGGAGGTAACAACATTAGCATAATACCCATTATTCAAACATCACTGTATGTCATCCGTCCCATAAGATCCATTTATATTCAAACTAAAGGTAATTTTATTTACATAGCACATTTTCAGCAACAAGGTGATACAAAGTTCTTTACAGGAATTAAAATGAAATTCAAACAAAATAACAAACCAAAGGAAAGAGCAAAAGAAGAAGAAGAATCTAATGTTGATCTAAAGTAAATAAACTAGATACTCCTATTCAGGGTTGCCAGATAAGTATCCCCTGGTCTAATTCCTTTTCTGGGTTCGGAGAATAGGAGTCTAAAAAGTAGTTGCTAAGGTAGTTTTTCTGGGTTCCAAGTTCTAATCCCTGTTCTGGGTTGCTAAATAAGTGTAAGTAAGTAACTAAGTATTCACTGGACTTTGTAAGTGTGCTCTAAATTTGTAAAAATAATGAGTACTCCACAGTTTCTAAGTAATAATAAAAATTAAATGTTCCTGTTCTGGAAGAATTTTTTCTGGATTCTAAGTTTGTTCTAATTCGTTTTCTGGGTTGCAATAATAGGAGTCTCTCTGCATCTAAATAGTGAGTATGTAGCGGTGACAAACAATCAAACGGGAAATTGTGATCGACTCCGCAACATTTTAATTTAATAGTTGTTACAAAGTAACTCCGTTAGCGATATCGCTACACAGCCGTTAAAGAAAAAGTACATACTGCCTACGTTCCACAACAGTCCGTCACCTAGCAACGGCGGAGTGATATTGACCCCCCTCCGCAACCATGTCAAACTGCGACACAATTAGTAAATAACACACGAACAAAACCCAAAATAGCATTGATAAACACAAAACAGTATTAATTTACCCCGACTATTCCATGAAAATGGCTTGTGCGCCACACTCTCCCCCTCATTAAAAAAAATGTCCTACAACATTTAAAAGAACATTTAACATCACCTACTGACCCTTTACTGGAAGTAATGTTACAAGTAAGTTACTTAACATGACATTCCTTACCCTCAATTTATTGTAATAGTGTCCACCACTAACAGAAGATATTATCACTTTAGATTACAAATGTCCAGTTACAAGTACTTCTAGACCTGTTCAGATCGTCTCTCTAGTGTAACAGAACCGTATATCCATCCACAGTTCTTTTGTTCTGATACCAGTCTTTTATCTTGAAAGCACTGTCAATACATTGTCTTTGGAGAGTTCATATATAGTCTTTTTCTTTTGAATGTAGTTCTTGAACC
>CAEFZX010007361.1:0-33518 GCA_903066825.1 Alfaro cultratus | reverse complement strand
GGTCACTACCATCTTCTTGCGCCTGTATGAGGTGCTTTTGTTTAGTTTTTCAAAACTAGTAACTTTCTGGTAACTGATAGGTAACTACTAATCATCTCATCCCCAGTAATGGCCAGTTCACTTGACAACTCCCAGTGGTAAAAAATATGATTTGTTAAAAATAGAAGGACATGGATTTTCTTTTCTTTTTTTCTCGTCTTGTGTTGCTCCAGACAGTTTTTCTAATTTCTCCCACTCTGATGTGAAATTCGAACGTCAAACCACCCTGATAGCTTTATGACTTCTCGAAAGGGATTGATATAAATATACACTTGCGAGATATTTTTATTGGCACCTCTGCGTTTTCCGCCCGGCTCAAATGGCACTGCGAGAACTTCCATTCTGCATCCCTTGTCAGTTCAAATGCTGTGCATCTCTCCCTGTGAGCCAGCTCTCTTTCTCCATCTCATTCCTTTGTTGCACTGGGGCTGAACACTATGTTAACCTAGTAATTGGCACTGGGCCTTCCCCATTATACGGCTTTCTATTGAGCCGTTCTACATGACTAGTTAAAGAAGATGGCATGAAGATTAATGAAGTCCAGCTAATACAGAAGGGGGGTGAGGAGGGGGCGCCTCTCCAACGTTTCCACTGAGGAGATAGCAGAGACCAACAACAGCCTGCCCTCAGCTCAGCCATTTCACTGCACCTTTTCTTCTTTTTTTTTTTTCCTTTTTATGCTGCCTGTTTTAACTTGTGATCCCTGGACCTTCCGCTTGTAAAGCAAATCCACTGCTGTGTCCCGGTGTGATTGATGTCGCCACAGCAGTCACTTTTTTCCCTCTGAATTGAAAGACACAGCTCTCTGAAATAGATTTTCCAGCAAAATCCACACTGGCTGCCAGCAGATAGACTAGCAGGGCTGCTGCCACTTATGCAGTTTCATTTGAAACCAAAAGGTAGCTGACCATTCACAAATGGTCCCTTTGAACAAGGCCTCTAGAATTCAGCCTCATAATGTGTTAAGGAGGTTTATTATGCTATTCTTAACAAAATGTTAGGGCATAAGCCTGACCTGTTCGATTGCATAAAAAAAAACGCACATACACACAATGATAATCAAAAGATCGCTTTTACTGATTTTTGTTGCCAATTTGCCTGAAATTCTGACTGGTATTTTTATTATTATTTTTTGTAAATTAAGAGTTATTTTTTAAAAAAGAAAGCTAGATGATGAAGTTTGAATTTGCTGCGGATTTCTTCTTATCCACACATAATCAAACGAAATAAACAAATATATAGATACATTCCCACAAATGTTTTGTAGCTATAAACTTCTAACACAATCCGCAATGAATACTTGATTACTGTTCTTGTCAGAACTGGTAAAGTTCCTTAAATATGGTTTTTTTTGGGGGGCGGGGTGTTAACTCACACAGCTTTTTTAAGAACGGTCCACAAACATCCAACCAGGCTGAGGTCATGATCATTTTTATTTTCATACATTGTAAGACCAGATTTCGTGTGTGCTTGAGGTCAGTGTCCCGACCAAGAAAACACCAACTTCTGCAAAACTGTCAACTTGTTGATGATCCCTAATGCTTTGATAGTATAATTCAGCCTTTAAGATTCTTCTTTATTCATCTGTTTTGCACATTGCCTTTCTTTATAAACTGTGGTCTCTGGCAAAACAAACAAACAAAAAAAAACCAGCTGTTGCATGACATCCATGCTCAAGATGATCATATGCAAACTTCACAACAGAACTGTAGGTCTTCAAGGGTTTCTCCCCGTCTCCTATAGCAACAACTGGCTGCAAAACCCAAAACTTTGTTGGAGATTTTCTGTCTGATCTTTGAACCCGGCGTGTGAAGTGGGAGATACTTACATTGCTTGACACACCACCAGATTTACTGGCCATACTAGTGTATAAACATTTAAATTCACTTTTCAATATATTTGCAAGAAGCAAACTATGTGACTCTTATTTATTTTTTGACACCCGCTGAAGTCTCAGCACTGCGTCAATGCGACACAGTGAGTCTGGTTTGCTCTTTGGATGCTCTTGTAATCAGATAAATTAACCAAGGCTATCAAAAGATTGCAATAACACTCAGCACCGCCATAAAGCTGAGAGCCTGTGACTGTGGCAGGAGCTTTATGACAGACGTCACTAGAGCGCGCTGATTTATCGTCCTATCGATCTCTCGTACCGATGCCTAACTCTGCCTCTCAGGTTCTCACCAGGAACCCTGGAAATGAACTCCAAAGCACCGGGATATTGAGCGAGGGCTGCTACTTTTATGACCCCGTGCGCCTAACCTTTGTGGTTGTGGTTTTTTCCCGTTCTGTTTGCATGCCCGTGTTCCACTGGTTGCTTGTGTGACGTTATAACATTGGGAAGGAACGCTGCTAATGGAATTAAATAGAAAGCATGTGTGGGTAGCAAAGTGACCCGTGTCCCGTTTGTGCATGTAATCAATATTATAGCTTGGCCTCTCTCAGTTGTTACTTTAATCAAGAACAAGCTCTACCTCTCCTAATCGCTCGGTGGCAAGATGAATGTTTCACAAATGCTGCACAACATATGCTTTGATATATATATATGCACCTGATTGGTGTGTGTAATATATGTGAACCCTTTTTTTTTTTTTTTACTTTCCCCCAATTGGTTCCAAGAAATTGTAGAACCTGGATGAAGAATTTCATGAATTATTTCTATCTACAGCCAGCTTTTAGGAAATTCACTTTTTTTCTTCCTACCAAGTAGACACCTTTTTTTTCTTTTGCTGTTTTAATCATAAATGAAAAGTACGACACAAAAGGGCACCCAATCATATAGCGCGTCTTGCCTCATCCTTTTAACAAATATGTTTCGCAGCCCTATTAAAAGGGGTCTTCATCTGTCCTGTCAAAAGGCAGTCTAGCAAGGTTTTTTAGTTTAATTACACTATCCAATTAAAAAGGGGGAGAAAAAAAAAAAAACACTGAGCCGCATTCTGATCCGCCTCTCCTTGGGTTTGAGTGGATATGACATTTACAAGGCTCGCCTTTCAAGCAGACAATGGCGTGATTGATGAGGTGCAGACGCTATGAAGGAGGCGATCGCCATGTGGAAGCAGTGCTTAGCGCGCTTTGATTTATTTATCATCTCCTCCAAAAGCCGGGGCTGCAGGAAAACTGCGAGGTGAGCCTATAGGTGGACTCCAGCTATAATCTGCGCTCTGAGCGCAATTTAACACCAGAAGCAATCCTGTTAGACCCCGAGTCGCAGTATCTAAAAAAAAAAAAAAAAACCCGCCCGACCCCACGAATTCTTTTCCTCGTTGTTTTGTTGGTGTTGAGTCCACTAGACATTGCCGCTATTGACACTGACACGCTGCGGTCAGCCAGCAGGGGCCTCTTGTTAGCTGACTCTTGCTGTTTTTGTGTGTTTAGATAATGATTAATTCATTCAGTTGAGGAATCGCTGGGATAAGTCCACAGACGGATGCTGACGGGTAAGAAATATAGGCTCAGGGCGCGAGTGTTTACAGAGCCCTTCGTGTCAAAAGCCTTTGATGTAAGGCAGAAAAAGGAATCCTGCTTTATGTTTGTTGTGAATGGATTGCTTTGGAATTTTATAATTACACCCAGGAGGACAGCGAGACTATAAAAAACAGATCTCATTAAGTTGAAAGGAATTTTTATGGAACCAAATCATTCTGAAAGCTTTTGTCCCAAACCCCATAATCACGTCTTTTTTCTTTTTTTTTTTTTTTTTTTTTTTTTTTTTAGCACAAAGTCAGGGTAGGCTACTTTATCAAGTCTCAAAACTCACTTTTCTATAGGAGACGGAAACGTCTTGATTGGAGCGCAGCTGCATTGAAACTCAGTGAGGCGTGCTCGCTCTCTGCGACGGCGCGCACCGACCTCATCAGAATCCACTGATGAACTTAGCCTCTGACATCTCTCTTGTCTCCTCACTTGTACAGCGACGGGAGTCAGAATAATTCAAAAGCGGCGTGGCGCGTTACGCACGTGCACCGTACGTACGGGTTGACGAACGCTCGAGCCGCTGATCGTGGCTCCTGACGTAGCCATGGCGATGGCTCTCTGTTTGAAATGTAATTACCGAGAAGCCGCGCTCCTTGCAGAACTGTTGTTGTTGTCGGTGACCCGGAAGATATGTTGTGTTTGTAATCACGAGTTTTTAGGAAAATTCTACGAGATTGTACGAGAGCGAAGACAGAAACCGCCTATAACCTCTGCCCACCTTCTCAATCTTAGTCTGGCCAGGTGGAAATGGGTGACACTGTTAACTCAGCATGATGATGGTCAGTCCTTTGGGAGGCAGCGAGGTTGAGCCACCTTTGTTGTTTATGCTCTGCCTGTCCCCCCCACCCAGCCCCAGACCCCCACCAGCCCCACAATGCAGAGACTGAAAGGAGGGGAGTCAGGAGACAGATGCTTAACGACTCCCTCAAGGCCAAGGCTCTGGCCCTTATCTCATCCCCAGTTTGTGCAGGTTGCCATAGTAACTGACCTGAACGCTTGAAAGGATGAGTAACATTATGGCGTATGTTTGCCCACAAGCCAGCGGAAAAATTTATTGAACGGGGTATGCATCGCCAATAAAAGCCTGACGTAATGTTGGGTTAATGTGTTTGTCGTGTTCGCTGTGCTGGAATGGAGTTAGAAATAATTATAAATTAACTCTTTTTTTTTTTTTTTCCCTGAAACCTCCTTTATATTTATATTTGCTTTGTGAATACATATTTACCCCTTATAATCTTTTTCCTGTTTTTTTTTTTGTGTGTGAATATTGCAGTATTGCAATCACCATGTATGCAAGTTCTGCATGAAACTAGTAAACTTGACCAAACGTTCAAGTTTGGTCAAGTTTATCTCCCCCTTCTCCCTTCTCCCCACATTAGATGTATAGTTTTATTGACCAAATTGATAACTCTCTCAAAGACTACTCTGCAGCCATATTTTTTTTTTTTTTTTGTCACACTTAAATGTTTCAGATTATTAAGCAAATGTTTATATCAGACAAAGTTTGACACTGCTGTCAAGGAATTATGGCTCATTGTTCCTAGGAGAATTGTTTCATTCAGTCACATTGGAGCATGTCTGGGCATGAACATCCTGTTTAAGGCTATATGCCACCATTTCTCAGTCAGATTTAATTTCTGCCTTTGACTAGGCCACTTTGAACTTTGGATGATGGTCTTGCAACATAAACCCAGGTGTGCTTGAGCTTAATTCTTCTTTTGTATGTTCTTCTAGAGAACAGCATTTAGGCTTTGATTAATTGAGGTAAGTTGTACAGGGCAGCCCACACCATCACAATACCACCACTGTGTTTGACTGTATGTTCATTTTCTCAAAAGTTGTTCTTTTTTTGTGTGCGTCCATATGTAACACCACACATATCTTCCAAAAAGTTTTGCATGAGTTTATAAACTCTTTTCCGAAAATCTTGCCGATCGTTTGGATGTTTTCTGGCAAATCTGCGACGGGTCTTTGTACTTTTTTACAGTGAGAAAAGAATTTCACTCTCTCCCCTGTTTGCCATTTTCAACCAGTCACTGTCTTATTTTTACACTGACCTTAACCGAGTCCAGTTAGATGCCATTCTTGATTCATTTGTGTCCTCTTGGAGTAATTCTGGCAATATTCACCACCTTCAATCCTTTCTAGCTTTCACTTTGGCTTGTTGAAGTCTCAAAGTCTGTTATGGCTTTGTAACCATTTTCTAAACTACCTCTAAATGGAAATCAATTTTCTCTCTCATCTTTTCTTGAATGTCTTTCATTTGGTAAATGACTTGTTGCATTTTGAGGTCTTTCAGCCTACTTTATGCTCTCAGATTCTTAAAAGGCAGTGGTGCAGCTAGTGAAATGGCTCAGCTGCCTAAAATGTGGTGAGATTGAATAGCTTTATCTCCTTAATAAAGAAATGGTCTTTCTGTGCATGTGACACTGTGGGACCCACAATCTGACTACCAGCTATGAAAGGCTGCCATAAAGTTATTTGTATCCTACAGAACTGTAGTTGTATCCACTTCAACTCTCACATGAGCTTTATGTCCCACATGCACCACAAGATATACCAGCACCAACCCAAATACTAATATTATTTGATCTCATTCAAGATTATAATGGCTTTTCTAGACTAGCTATAAATGTAAATACATTTTCTCTCATCCTTTCTTGAATGTCTCATCAAAAACTTAAGCTGAAATGAAACTGCTTTCATTACCTACTTCCTCATTCATTCGACTAATCATTATATGACCTCTTGGGGGAACTCATAAAATAATGAAATTCCATTTTCACAACATGAGTAATGTTGTGAAAATGGCAGAAAACTGTGAATTTCACAGCCTTGATCCCGATATACAAGCACTATTCAAAGAAGGAGCCAATCAAAAGAAACACAAACTTCAAAGACAAGGCAGGACTTGAGTTCTGTAAAATACGCTTCATTTACTCACGTTTAGAATCAGCCAATGAAGTAGTGTGAAAGTGAAACTCCACTTTTAGTGTCTACATTTGAAATGTACAGTGCATGTCAAATGTAAAAAAAAAAAAACTGCAACGTTTAACACTGAAAACAAACTTTTTCAGCTGAATATTTCTTTCTGTTTTATTCTAAGATGTGAGACAGAATTACCTTTATGCTCATAGAAAAACAACATAACAGTTCATACTGGAAACAAAAACACTTCAGCACTGGATGAGAAATGGGCTGTTTTTCTTTGTTTTTTTTATTCGTGAAAAGCAAGGTTGGAAAAATTCTCTGCAGGGTCTTTGTCAGTCGAGGTGTCCATTGTGTACTGTAGTCACACACGGATCCTTGAAGAGCAAGCTAAACTAACAAGGACTGTTTGCACAGGTACTAGTTGCACCAGCATGTGCACCATGGTGATCAGACAGGTGTTTTGACATCTCCCTCTCTGCTCTCACAGAAACATCTGGCATGGCTGCCAGGCTTAATTGTAACAATATTTTGCAGGCTGTCAGTAACCTGGACACTAACAAGCAAAACAAAATTAGAATAATGATGCAAGTAAAGCCTTTTACTGTTGGCCCGCGCTGAATGTTTCTGGGAGCTATAAAAATGTACTTCACTTGTAATTATTTATTGCTTGTTTGGACTTCTCAAAGCGCCTCAAATTATCTACATAAAAGGTGATTATCGCAGGTACTTCAGAGCAGACGGCATCCTGAGGTTTTTTTTCCTGAGGAAAACACAAACGTCTCTGGTTATTCTGTGATAACAATTAACATGATCAGTTCCTACGGAGATACTGTGAGAGAAGTTACTTATTGCATCCATTATGCAACTTTAGCTCTGCCACACCCGAGTCAATCATTGTCAGATTTAAAGTGGTAGGAACCCCGTTATGCTCCTCTTAAGTAATCCATGTGTAAATAAGTTTCTGATCAAGAGTGGACAGGCATTACCACTGCAGGCTCATCTGTGTCTTTTGTTTCTGTTTTTTGAGATGAACTTTCTTGAATTTATAGACGCATTTTGTCTACTGCAACACCAGATTTTACTTTTACAGTGTGTCTTGTGCATAATTGTAAAGCAAGTAGAAGTTTTCAAATCTGTCTGATTCTCTGACTATAAGAGAATTGGTCTTAAAAGAATTGCCACAATTTGATTTAGATCGGGACTTTGACTGGGCCATTCTAAATGATAAATGATGTTTTAATGGAGGCGCATTTGGGGTTGTTGTGGTAAGAGGTGAAGGTCCTTGGTCTTCATGATGCTGTTTGTTTACTAATGTTCTCTGAAAAACCTGAGAACAGCCGAACTTATACTGGGATTGATTTCCACAACTGTGCACCATTTTATACTGATCAGGTGACTACCGAGGCAGCTGATTGCACATCATGAAAATGTTAGGTGGGGTGTTAATATATGTTTTAATGCTGAAATAATGTGTCAAAAAATAGAAGTTTATATCTATGTATTTGAGGAGCACTAAGGGGATGAAAGAAAAGTCCACATCTCACACTCTATTTAATCTTCATACGTGTTTCCGTTGATTTACCGAAAGCTTAAATTAAATTTAATCTGGGAATGCATACTATTTATTGCTGTTATCCGAAGGCAAATTATGGTCTTCGGTTGAACCTGATTTATTTACAGTATGTCCACACCTTTTGGATTCTGTGAGCAAAGCAGCTTCGCTTCCAACTAAAAATCGCCGCTTATGTTGATTAGCCAGCGCTGCACGTGATGGTTTATGTGCGTGCATGTGCGTGTGTGTGACAAATAAAGAATGAGCGGCGTTATAAATGTAGACAAAAGCGTGTTAAGTAGAGGTGTGGTAGAGAAATTAAATGAGTACAATAAAAATGGTATAAAACGCTTTACGAGTGACAAAGATGCTCACTTTTACAACGTCCAGAGGACAAATTCCTGTGGCAGTTGTGAGGAACAATTACTTAAATAATTGGGCTTTCAAAGAAAAGATTGATTGTCTAAAAGCTGCGTTCTGTGGCAAATCCATTAGGGGAAACCATTTTTTCTGGCTCCCTGACGTAGTGTTTTTTATTAATTTTTGCTCACAAAAGATGCATGATTCTTTGTCGTATCTTTTTATTTTTTTTTTTGCAGCTCTGTCCGTAGTATCTATGATGAACGATACAGAAGGAGAAGAAGCCATCAGACGAACAATTTGGATTCCAGCTCTGACTTTCTTTAGCTTCTAACATCTATAAATTCCCCTGGACCTTTTTTTTTTTTTTCTCGCCCCCCTTCCATTGTGGAGAAGCTTTGCTGTGGCTGGAAGATCCGAGTGAACCGTAAAGTCGAGATGACAGAAGAAACGGAGGTTTCGTACGGTTGGATTCTTGCTTTTTTGGCCTGCATGTATCGCATCTTCTTTACATTCACAAAGCTTAATTAGCAGCTATTCAGTAGATGCTATTCACAGAGCAAACCGAGGTGAATGCTGGGAGGCATCCTGAAGGTTATCTCCCAGACAAGCTGCTCGGAGACGCCGCCACCTCATTCATGGTCGACCATGAGCAGCTTTGCGCGGGTCGTAACCTGCTTCTTTAAACCCAGATTTATTTATTTTTTTCTGTTTTGCTCATTTTGGAGAACACATTTCCTTATCTAGATCCCATTTTTAGGCCACATACAACAGGCCCTACCCTCCACTTTAACGTAACGGTATAAGTACCCGGATGATTGATTCAGCATCTCTTGTAGTGTGGTGAGGTTTTCTGGAAAGAGGGGGGCAAATGGGGGTGTTATTGTTAAAAACGTATCATGCCGGCGGGATGATAAGGTGTCTCCATGAATGCCGTTAATGTGAGCAGGGGCCTGTGGCCATCTTCAGTCCCCCTTCTGTTGTGCTGATGGGACAGAGCCACCGCCATCTGCTTCCCATCCTCCCTGTTCTCCCACCCATGGATGCAGCCGCTCTCCGATGCCCTTTCATCCAGCTTGCTTACATTGTCTTCCACCTCTCCTCCCGGAGGTCATGCGGTGAACAAGTACAATAGGTAAAGCGCAAACAGTAAGCACCCAGAATAAGAAGGAAATTTTGGAGGCTGTCAGTTGATAGCCGGCAAAAATATTTTAGTTTAATCGAGGTCGTGTTTCGTGGTGGAGATGTTGTCATGTCTGTTGTCCGGCAGATTACAGGAAGGCTGATGTGTTTATGCTGATTCAATCATGAATGAATGGGGTGAGCTCAGGTAATTACATTTGCTCGGATACGTTTTCAGTTATCAAGTTTATAAAGATGAACCCAATGAATCATGCATTTCTGAGTTGTTCAAGGTGTCAACTCAATTTGTGTGAATAAAATAAAGTGTGTGATATTTTCTGAAAAGCACTGGTCAAGCAATAGTTGACAAAAAATGTTTTAAAGCAACACACTTGGTCATACTCGATTACTTTAAACTGTAAGTATGGTGGTTATCACTGATATCTATAACGTGCTCTTGTTCTTGTGTGAGAGCTTTTCACCATCTTTGGAGGATGAACTTGGTAATGTTTCATGTCGGTGTCGAGGTATGTCTTCTCTTTTTCTCCGCATGACTCTAGTGCTTCCTTTGCTCTGTCTTTTCTCCACTTCGCTTCTTTACAAGTAATTTTTCTGTGTTTTGTCACCATGCCTGTGTGTTTTTGTTTCCTCTTAACACGGAAGACAAATCTGATGACGCCGTTACCTAGCTGCGGTGTTGAGATAGTGGGGATCCTCTGCATCTTTAAAATTTGTTTGCTGTGCACTAATGTCAGCAGCAGAGACATTAACAGGTGCTTGTACTGTGAGTGGTGTGACGAGACCTTGCGATGCTAAAAGAGCCACACATTTCTCATCAAAGCAAAGTGCAGAGTCCTGTCTGAGCCATCTAACCTGCTGTGTTTCAGGTGAGTAAGTCGGGTGCACACCTGGGCCCCCTGCTCCTGGTCTTAAACCTGCCTGTTTCTGATATCCTCGACTGCTCCTGGTCTCCAGGCAGCAGGCAGTCGTGGGATTTTGGCTCGGGCTTTGGTCTGCTTTAGGTGTTAGGCATGGCTGGGTTGGTTATTTTGTTTTGCACCATTCGACCCTTGCACATTCACGCTCTCACAAACATTCACACCGAACACCACTGATTTGCTGATGTCCACGTGACATGCCTTCAATGTTTTGGCTTATATTTTTGGTCAATCTGCATACATTCAATAGAAAATGATTGTGTCTTCTTTTGTCATTTCTGTATGAGTCAGGATTAAGAGAGGTGTGTTTCTCTGTCAGCACATACATTTGTCAGGTGAAATAAGTTTACACCGCAGGTATGATCGTCCAACGTAAAAGTGAGTATCGTCACCTGACTCCCTGTATCTTTGATTTAAATGTTATTTCAAAGCATAAATGCAAATATGCCATGATTTGTTGCCTTTCAATATCAGTTAATGGCATCTAATAACAAAGAAATAGTCTAGCTGATAGTGCTGACAGCAAGAAATTATTGAATAATTTACGTCACTTTTAAATAGCTGTTTTGTATAATTAAGTAGCACTTGTTTGAATCATTCAGAAATCCAACATTAATAGGTTTGAATCTTTTTTATTTTTATTTTTTTCAAAGCATACATACCTATTTATATTTTTAATGGGGTTGATATATATCATAACCCAAATACAAGTACTACATTTTAAAGGTTCATGTGGTAACTTATATTTTGGGACAAACAGGAAAAGGATCCGTTGCAGTGTTGGTGCTGCATTAGTTGTCATGGATTCCATGAGAAAAAGTTTCTGTCAGTAAGACACATGAAACCCAACTCAGACTTTTCTCCTCAGAGACGTAAGACCAGACTTGGCATAATGACTCGTGAACATCTCTTATAATAGGGAAGAGGATTTTTGGACTGAGAAAGTGTGAATGCATGTTGTTGTTTTTCAAACTGATGTTTAAGACAAATTGACAAGTACCACTTTTTGCATTTAAAGTTTAGATTGATATGAAGGAAAATAGACTTGTAGGTAATTTAAATGATCTCAGCAAAAATAATCATAAAAATTTTATTCTGTTGACTAAGTAAATAGTTTATTTTTTTGCATGTAAGTAACTTGCTTAGGTGCCTTTTTTTTCTTTTTTTTTTACTTTTCAAGTAGCAGAAAACCAAATAAATTTTATGAACCTAAAAATAGTCAAAAACCAGGAGCAGCCATGATGTTTTTTAGCCACTTAACTCATTCTCGCATAACTCCATAAACCTGAGGGCTGATAAAAGTAATAGTGTGCCTGGTAGAGAGTTATGCAAATGTGAGGAGAGAGAGAGACATGCATTCCAGGGAAATAAGATAATAAACAAGAATAAATAAATAAATAAATTTAAAAACAATCCTCTTTATTTACATGTCCTACATCTCAACTTCTATTTCAATCATCCTCCCTCCCTGCTCCACCACCCTGCCTCCCTCTCAGAAGGGGGACCGGCAGCGTTGCTCCGGGGCAGTCTGGTCGCCTTGTGACTGACACCCTCCGCTGCTGCCCTGCCCCCCCCACCCCCTCCCAAACACCCTCACCCTCACCAGGATGCTTCACACACAACCTGGGGGGCCCGTGTAGAATTAGCTTTAAAAGTAGGCCACGGATAATTGTCTGGACAAGAAAGTGTATCAGTGCTCTGTCATGTTCAAGCTCCTGCCATTCAACCTCGCAAGGCTAATCCGGAGGAACTACGTCGCTCTGCTTTTTTGACTCATTCCTCTGCGCTGGTACATACATGTTAATGCACTCCTCAGCCCAAGGCAGTGGCGTGTAATTAATATGTATGAAAAGGTGGAAAAGGGAAGAAAATAGGTGTTTTTGATTAATTGTCCCTCTGAGTTGGCTTTACCGTATTAATAACCAGGAGGATTAAGAAGGTCAGGACTGACCTGGTAAACATTAAAATTTCATGGAGCCACTACACAAAGCTGACAGTAAAAAGACAGTAAGCGTACGCACGCGTGCTCTCGCACTGGCATGAATATAAATTACTCACACGGAATAACAGCAACCAAATCTGAAAAGTGTGCTGCGATGTCATTAATAATAAACAGGCAGGCTCCCATTTATTAGAATAGTGAAAAGTCATGTTTTCTCAAATGTGGCCTATTTTAAATTTGTGTCTGTGGGAATAGAGGAAGCGGTGTGTGTTTGTGCGGAGTGCAGGGTTTTCCGGGTCCCCGCTGGGAGGAGTGTGGCTCCAGACGTATCCGAACACACTCCTCATCCTGCAGGGGACAAATAGCGGAGGGAGTAATCTGCAGAGGCTTTGGATTTTTTTCCTTTCCACTGTATCTCCATTCTGCTTATCATGTAAAGATCTGGGGTTTTATTAGCCATGAAAATGTTCCGTAAATTTTTATGTCTTGAGCTATAAAATGTAATGAAAAGGGGAACACCCCACAGTGCATAAAAAAATTTGCTCAGTTTTCGGCACGGCTCCGGAAGATCCAGCTGACACGCGGGCCACGGGGTCCATTTTTATCTTTTGATTCCTGCATTAACCTTGCATTAAAATTATCTGTGTTATCATCGCCCCAGATTTGGCCTAATAAATTCCAGTTTTATGAGCCATCTTGGAGGAGAATTATCATGATGTTATGCTTTAAGTAACATATGTTCCAATTTACTGACATCCACTGGATTTGACGAGGCATCAGCCATCCGTTCACATAATCATCATCATCATCATCTTTTTTTCTTCTTTTTTTTTTCCGTGGCATGAAATCCCCTGCAATGAGATGCTTTTGGTTTTTGATGATCAAGCAGCACATGGAGCCAGAAATGAAGAGACTGGTGCAGAACAGGGACTGGCGCCGGAATGAATGGGCTTTTATTCCTATCATGATCATACAACGTAATGTAGGGCTCTCTGTAAAACTGTAAAGATATCGTCGCTGCTCTGAAATATGCTTCCAATTTCCACTGTAAGAATATAATTTATCAGCTTTTATTGAATTGATTCATTTCAACAAAAAAAATAAAAAATGTAACAATGAGTTGAAAAGATTGTTGCCAGAATGGTAATGAGGAATTTTTTCTTACTCTATTGTTGTTCAGGACAGAATGCAGCCAAGAAATACTCCCCAGCCCTCATTTTGCATGAGTGATAATTGATGGCTGATTTATCGCTGGAGTTAAAGATTTTCTTTTTTTTTGAAGTATTGGGAGATGTTTGGAGTCTCTGAGGTGTTTCCTGCCAGATTTACCGGGTGCAGCCTGACAAATGCAGACGTAAATCTAATTTTTAAAGGTTAATGGTTTAGAGAATTCTGAATCATAAATAAGGAGTAGTATTCCTTAGTTTTCTTTTTCCATCTAGAAATAAGTTAAACTTTCCTCGCATGCCATATCAACTTTTTACTTTTAATGCCAGGAAAAACTGCTCAAACTGCTTTTCACTGGGGAAAAAAATAAATAAATTAACAGATTTTACCTGCAGATAGGGGTTAAATGTGCAAACTTGTATTGGCAGCAGTAATCTATTGTGGCACTATAGAAAGATGAATCATACAACACTGGAGACACCAGAGTGACATCACTGGCTGCCTGACACCTCTGCACCGTGCTAGCGGCAGCCTTTCCAGAGGTCACTTGGAGTCAAATGATGGGAGCAAGACTCTGGGGCAAAAAAATTGAACTTCCTTGGACAGCTACCGCAATAACGTGAATAGATGTGTTCCCCACTGCAATTAAACCCTCCCTGATTACGCCTCCCCGGCTATCGATTGGAAACTTTCACTTAATAACCACTAACATGGTTTCTTATCTTAACCCCGAGGTCTAGCCTTCGAGGACTGATTGTGCGGAGATTTATGTGTGCTTCGCTTAGCGACTCCTCCGGGACATCGTGTCATTTCTGTATTCCAAAGTGAGAAGAAGTCGGGAGATGTGGAGTTATAACCACATCATTAAACACAATATTTTCTCATGTTTTGATTTTGTTTGTCTTTTTCTCTTTTTTTGTGGGCCATGGGAATAGAACTGTAGCAAGAATGAGAAACAAGATATTACTTTGAACTCTGCCTGAGAAACATTGTCTGTAGATGACTTTACACAGTCACTTTTCGTAACCAGTTTTTGTTATTAAAAAAATGAACATTTGAATTAGGCACTGCTTTCCTGTTTGAGAAATATGACATTTTTGTTTATTTCTTTCTCCTGTGAAGCTACCATCTCATTATTTTCATTTCACAAAACTATAATCACCTGACCTTCTTGGGCTGAAAGTGTATCCATTCTATGAAACTTTCACTTAATATCCAGTCCCGAAATCTTCAATACCAATAATTATTAGCCAGTTGGACCAAAAATACATTAACTTCTCCTACCATGGTAAGTGCTTCAAGCAATCCATATGCTGAAACGAGTCAGTCTTACTCATCAGTGCTGACAGTGTATGCATGGCATCGCACAAGATTAAGTAATGCTTTAAGTTAAGCATATGAAGCACACAACTCCACACAGTCTTCTGTGATATTTGCATAACATTGACATAAATCCCATTGCAGTGAGTTTTTTTTTGTTCCTGAATGGATCCTTGCTTCTTTTAGTGGCTTTTGTTTTGAATTGGCAATAAATAAAACTAAACAGAATTGAATTCATGCTTAATCATTAATTGTTTGGAAATTCATTACATTTTTTTTTAACTGACCAAAAACTGTCAGGGTGACTTAGCTGGTGCACACTGATTATTCATTAAAAAAAAAATATATATATATATATATACACGTGTGTGACTGAATGAATGTATTTGACAGATTATTTACCCAACGTCTTCTCCCGTTGGCAGGGTGTGTTTTTGGTGATGGGTGTGTGCACTCACCGTTGAGGAAAGCCAGCAGTGTTAATCAGCATCGTTTGTGTAGAAAAGTAATATTATTCTCAAGTATTATTATTTTTTCAAGCAATATGTTCATAAACGTATGTCTTCATATAGACACAGGCTGATTAAGGTTCTTGCATGGTTGATTCAGAGTTCAAATCAAACAGCATGTTAAGGTATCAGTGCCACATATATGATTGAAAAAATTATTTTCCTTATATAGCAGCAAAGTAACAAACCATATTTCATCAATATTGCATCACTTAAGGGACATTGTTCTTTTCCTTAATGAGTTTCTGTAGGATGGCCCTGATTTGCTGCAACAACACAACGTTAACACAGTTTGTTTTCACGTAGATCAGTTAGCTGAAATGTTAGGCAAACACAAGCATGTGTGCCCTTCTGTTTTTATATGACTTGTTGATATTTCAACCTGTAGCAGCAGCATAAATGAGGCAAAGAAAAATATATTTTTTTTATTTTATATTGTGCCAGGTTGTTGTTGGTAATGTCCATCACAGGTTGGAGTTGTCTGCTTCATATGTTTAGCGTAAGCGTTCATAATATTTAATGCTGAGCGTTTCAGCTACTCAAGGCAGAGTTTAGATGTAGGAATGGGCACCTTGGCAGAGACAGGGTCCCACAGCAGCCGATACTGTATGTTTTCCACTGGGAATGTTACTGTAGAACATATATAACATGTATATAAGTGATTTATAAATGATTTTGCTGTCTCTCAACCATTATGACAGATAAACAGATCTAACAATCAATAAATAATCTTTGCCTATTTTCTAGTAGGCCAACTGTTTTTAATTCCTGTAGCATTTATATGCGCTTTTAATATGATTTTTTTTATATTATTTTACTTTACTTTGATTGATTTCTGAATTGGATCTCAAGACATACTTGTTGAGTCACAACCCCAAGTGAAGTAGCGATCTTTATTTCCAACAAAAAAAAAAAAAAAGATTTTCTGTATTAAAAATAAAGGCAATCAGCATGGCAACATTAAGAAGGTCTTTAAAATTAATTATTAACTATGTAGGTTGAACACGAATACCAACTAAAAAAAGACTTTGGAGAACTGACATTTCCATTAAATTAGACTGATGATTCCATTATATTGTAATCGTTCGTATTTGTCTTACTAAAAACCTAAAGTTTATTATTTACGATTAGTAAAGTGACGATGACAAATAGAACGTAAAGCGCATCACGTTCCTTGATGAGCTTGCTATGAAACAACAAAGACAAAGGGACAAAACAACAAAAAACAAGTCAGTGTATGTGCGTGTAAATGTTTCCTGGGCCTGTTCCAAGCTGCTATTTGTTCCAAATGCAACAATGACTTGTATAAGAAATTCACCCTTCACAGCTCACGCCTCTGAATCATACACCTGTTTGGTTTCAGTGTGCCAGTCTTCCTCGCTCGCTCTCTGCTCAGCCATGTGAACACAGCGCAGGTTGTCCACAGTACTGCCCTCAGGCCCCGCAATGTGTTCATAGTCCTGGCTTGGCTGGCTGGCTGGGTAACATGCGCGCATGGAAAGAAGGTGGGGGGAATTAAATAAATAATAGTATGGCCTTTCTCTGGGTGAGTAAGCAAGGACTGAGGAGGAATTTTGAGGAGGCAGACATGGTGCCCTTTTATTTTCTCTAGCTTTGAGCCCTTGCTCTTTCTTGTTAAAGGAATAGTTCAGAATTTTGGAAGCAAGGTTCTGTTAAAAGGTTACATGCTGTTATAAAGGGGTATTATCTGACTAATACCCCTGCCATGCTGTGCATCTGCCTTTCACTTCAATTGCCTAGTAAATTACTGCCAAACATAATTAAAATTCTGCTGCTACTGCTACAATCTTTACATAACTATTGCTCATATATGGCAGCAATGACCGATGCAAAATAATATGACCTAATCTCATACAGCACCATGAAGCTTTACTCAATTTGAGGTGATTGAAGCTGAAAGCAAAACTGAAAGCAAAACCGGCTGGATCTAAATTTTAATTGCATCTGCTAATTATGTAACATATAGTATAGTGTTACATATGGTAGTGTGAATTAGTTCATAGATGATCTGTTGACTCTTGAATATAAGAAAAGAAAGTTAATAACTTAATGGTAAAAGTAGCAAAGCCAGTACTGACACTGTGATCCTAAATGTACACAGAACATTAAAATTCACTCATTACATCAAAGAAATGACTCAACTTGATGTTTCCCAAAATGTCCTTCATTTTATTATCAATAGACCCATGCAATGATTTTTTTCCTAATATGCCATCACTTTATTTTTATACAGTGAGAATAAAAAGTGGAATTGGTCAAAATCAGAAACAGCAGGTAAGACCTCCAAGAAAAATGGAGATGGAGGTGTAGCACCAGAAATTATAATTTTGAATTAAACCTGTACCGAAAAACGATTATGTATTAGCATTTTTTAGTCAGAGTAATTGCGTAACCTGCTTAACATTAACTTTAGACAGGAGTTGATTTAAGACACTCAACTCTAGTCTGTCCTCTAGTCTGTAACTCTAGAAGTTAGCTTTACTCTCTGGGACTAGCTAGACTGAATTTGTACTGAATGAAGTCGGCATATTGCAGCGATTAACCGCTTATAACCTTTTGAAATTAGCTTCATTTTTAAAATCTTGAACTATACGTCTACTGCAAAGTCTTAATAATAGTATGTTGTTTTTTTTTTGTTCTGTTTTTTTCAAAGATAAATCTACATGAGCCACATCTCAGCTCTGTTTGTACTCTGCTGCATTTTGGTAATGAAAAGCTGTACGAGTCGTTCATGTTGAACCTGCAGGGTACTGCCTGGAGAGTCTTGTGTGTAGAAGGCTAGTTTCTGTTCTCTGTCTGGTGTCTGATCTTGGGCTAACTACTGCATTCATCAAAGGCCGAGTCAGACACACAGAGACAATAGCTAATGAGTGGGAGCTCCCAGTTGGGCTGATCGGGGCTTTGGTGCTTCAGACAATGCAACAACATCTGTGCTGCTGAGTGCTGGCGTGTGCTGACAGAGGCATCCCCAGAGAGGAGGCAGAGGGGGGTTGTAGATTGCTGGGTGGTGTCTTCACATGTCCTGGACATACAACCCACTCTGCTGCATCCAAGTCCCCCCCTTCTCCCCAATACCCATCTGTACAGGGTCTTGACATAGTGACGGGATGGATGCAGTAAAACTATGATGTATTTCTCATCCAGACACACCTCTTGCACAGAGTCCAAAGCTAATGCAAAAAAAGCATTTGAGATGTCAAGAGTTTTAACTTACCCCTGTGTTACCCACCTCCTCGTGGAAAGTTCTTCTCGAGGGAAGGGTTAGGGATGACTGGGGCTGGATGGATGGCTCCCCCGCAGGGATAGAAGTGAACATAATTCAGGGAAGATTCTGGTCTCCCTCTAATGCACGGAATTAGGTATGCCGAGCGGCAACAGGCCAAGCATGAACAATAAGACTCCTGTTCTGGATCAAGCCCCACACTGCAATGTTTCCGGGAGTATCTTATTGTAAAACAAGCAGGCTGAGATAAAGACGGCAGGTTTCGCGCACGCACTCCCACCAAAGCAGTGACCCATCAGGAGGACTAGGTGTACCTGGTAATTAAAATGCAATTTTTGCTGCTGTGCCCCCCTGGAGAGGCGGCGGCAACAGACTCGTCCAGGAGCCTGGGGGCGAGAGGTGCCACCTGCACTGCCGCGCCACCTGCGCCACCACTGCCTCCCTTCATTAAGCCTGGTATTTACACTAGCGTCTGCCCCCCTCTCCCTCCTCAACACCCCACCCCTGCGTGCGCCACCTCAAGCAGCCGTGGTCTTCATGGGCCCTGGTAAGGCAGCGCTTTATTAGAATTAATGTGGCACTTCAGAGGAGAGTGTCAGTGTGGCGAGTACCGGGGTGCCAGGAGAAAGAGTCCCCAGCTCTCCTCTGTCACATTGAATAAAGGCGCGGCGGTCGGCCCGGAGCTGGGATGAGCGTGGACAGCACATGACAGAAGTGTTTTTCCGGAGCCAAGGGAGTAAAAGTAAAAGTATTCTTTATTCAATCTGTTTTCATGTTTACAGGATGAGCTATTACATCGCGGACGCCGAACATGGAGGAGAACATAAACGGCGCAAGACGGAAAAACGTGTCAGCCTCTTAACAGGAAAGTGAAGGTCTGACGGGGCTCGCCCGAAAGCGCATGTGGCGCGGGCGGGAAATGAATGCAGAGGTTTACTGAGGGGCCCTGCGTGTGTTGCGTTTTGAATGATGTAATTGTCAGCTTTATTAGGACAGGACACGTCACATGCATGGGCGACACCCAGCTTTCTCACTCTGACTGCCGCCGCATGCCTGAGAGGGCAGTTAGGATTACACTTCCTTGAACTGGTGATGCAAGTATCACATTATGAACCCCTAACACTTCAACGTGGCAAGCAGAAACAATCTGAAATCAACATGACCTAATAGGTTCTCACTTTAGTCATAGGGCTGAGTGCTATATGTAACAATTTTTCACTTTGTGATATGCCAAGAAATAAAGCTGAGCTGTGGCATTTAGACACGTTTACTGTAGCACCTAATATTTTCCTGTTGTGCTGCCACATAAAGAGTAGGGGAGATTGTATCGTACGCGTGTGTTTCCGTCATTCCCAGAACTGTTCGGCCATTTCTGCCAGGATAAATGGGGAAGGAGGGGTTGCAACACCGATGCTACTTGTAGTCAGGCAGCAGGGGAGGGCATTAAAACCTAGTTTGCATCACTCAGTGCCTCCAATTAAACACGAATAACCAGATACAAGTTCCTGTCTCCGAATATGCTTTATGAGCTCCTGGGCAGCGGGGGAATTCTCCAGAATATACTGTATGTCTCCCCGCAGTTTGGCTATCTCGCTGCGTGCCTCAGTTCATTAGTGTTAAAAATGGTAAGCGTTTTACAGCCACATGTACTTTTTAAGTCTTATTAGCTTCAGAGGATGTTGTTTAAGGGGCAAGTGAGGTTTCCAATTAATGTTGTTGAAGATCAAAACAGAAGTTTATCCATTTTTCCCTCCCCCCCCCAAGAGTTAGATGCAACGTTTTATGAGACTGCTGCAGGTAACTCTCACACAGCTGTCTGTTAATCCTCGGTGCAATATCTTAAAAACTCAAGGAGTTAACATTTTATGCATGAATGTAATTTTTAAATGTACATTATATATTTCGAAATACATTTCACAATTATCGTGTGTTGGTAGAACATGGTAATACCTACAATTTTAAAGAATTGAAAATTCCGTGAAGCTGTCAGTCAGAATTTTCGTGGAAATTAAACATGCAGTTTGTCACCTACAGAACAACACGTCAAGGCTAGTTTTTTCTTTTTGTTTTCATATTTTTTGTAAATCATTACTAAAGCAAGATTACAGCTACCCTCCCAAATCAAGCTGTTTCTAGTGCACATGCATCACATAAGGCAACTTATCACAGCTCTCTGGTGTGCTATTGGTATCTTCTTTTTTACTCTTTATTTGCTACAACCCCAAATTTGTGGAAAAAAGGATATGCATATGTAGTCATATGCATATGGAGGTCTCACGTTGGGTTTAAGCCATTAAACCAAAGTTAATAATCTGAGTTTGTTGATTATAATTACATGCTAACATATAATTAGAATCATTAACGCATTAAGATGTGTTAAGAGAATGCATCTTAATGCTGATGCGTTCTCTTAATGCCTTTCTTTTCTGAGATTTATTTACTTTTTTATGTAAAAACAATTGTGTTTTTGCTGTTTAATAGATTGGACATTAATTAGAGACTGTTAATTTGATTAAAGCACAAAGAACAGATGTTTCTGGTTAGTATGCAAATTACCTAACTTAGCCATAACTGTGCATAACTTAGACCCCTAGATGGCACTAAAGTGATTCAAATAAAATCCTTTGTGTCTGTTAAATATGCATTAACAGGTATTTGTGTTATATAAGCAACGCCACAACTTAATGACAATCTATTAGAGGTTAAAATGATTTTTAAATTACAGTAATGTTGCTTGCAGATCTACCTGTTCCTTCAGCAAAAAATAAATAAAAAAGAACATAAAAAATGTCTGTAAATTCTGCAAAAGAACTAGGAAAAGTCTGTATGCTAAAGGTGGCATGAGCAGGAACACTGTGATAAACACATGTCATGCCTCACTGGGTAGTATGTTTCAAATCTTCACTCTAGGTTAAAGATTGAAATATTATCTGGCAACTTCTACCCAAATGTTTCCCGTTTTACTTTGAGAGAGACATATGTCCGTGTCATTCCTGCCCAGCCAGTCCTTCTGAGTTCACCCTGAACAGAGGAGGAGACAACAACAAAGACCCCCTTTTTCCTTTTTCTTTTTTTTTTTTTGCATCTTCCAGCAGCAGGGAGGTGCCTTGAAGCCGGGCCGTGCTGCACTGCCGGTCCCTTTACAGTGCTGTCACTATTCATTCACGGCCTGCCCTTCCTCCTCGCGCCTCAACCTCAACAGGGGCATCGCTCATGATAGAAAACAATGAGCATGATTTGTGAACTCTCGCCGTCTTTGTAATTTCATCAGTGTAATGGGATTATATTTCAAATCACCACTCCTTTGTTCATTACACATTTAAACTCCTCTGACAGACAAAAACTTAAATAAAATGTGCATGTCAACCCTGGTTGACTTTGCCTGCACCCGCACTTGATTAGACAAACAGTGCGCCGGGGCTGTGGAAGGGGGGGAAATAATGTGCTCATTTATTCATTTTTCAGACAAGTCACAATAGATTTTTAACGACCAGCGTCTGACCTCCCTTAGGTGCTTCTTGCTTAGGGGGGTTAATAAAGCCTAACGCTGCGGTGCTCAGGAGCCACGGCGAGAAGCGCACCGAGAAGACGTCTGTGATGAAATAAAGACAGGACCAAATCAAGAGTCTCCAAACTCCCGGCTCTGGCTTCAGCGAGAGGGGAGGGGACGGGGGAGTGGTGGTGGGGTTGAGGCCGCAGAAAAAGAGACTGGTATTCCACTTAGATTCCAATTCCACAGGTCTCTGAGGGACAATTAAACCAAGTGAGGAAGAAGTGCTCTCTTTTCTCAATGCACTGGGGCGTGCATATTAGCCGCTGCAACCATGGCGATACACTCACACACAGAAGGCTCTGCCAAGATTTTAAAGTGGGAGAGCTTGCAAGAGAGGCGCTCTGGAAAAAAAAAAAAAAAAAAAAAAAACTTTATGTTGACACTTTAGAACACGGAGATCTGGATTGTGAGCTTCGGCCAGCATCTGCAGCATTAAAAGCAGAAAGCGGTTTGTCCTTAGAGCTTTAATTCGCCTGTATTCACAAGATTATGTGCAACCCCTTCTTAAAGTATTCATAACCTATGAACTTCCCCACATTTATTTCACATTGCAAGATATTTTATTGGAAATTTGTATTTAACAGACCTACAAAGAATGTTGAAAACCTCTGAAAGCTCCTCGTTTCATACATAGAAATCTGATGAATGTGATGTGCGTTAGCGTTAGTCCCCTTTAAGGTAAAACCCCCAAATGAAATCCAATGTAGTTGATTTCAGAAGTTTCCTCATTTGTAAACAGCGCAAGTCTGAGTTTAATGGGATCTAAGTATAAATCCAGCTATTCTGTGAAGGAGTCAGAGGTTTGTTAGAGAATATTAATAAACAAACATTTTTATGGAGACCCAGAAGCACAGCGGACAAGTTAGAGAGAAAGAAGTGGAGAGATTTAAAGCAGGATTAAATTATAATATAATATCTCAAAGAGCACTATTCAGTCGATTATGCCAAAACCAAGACAAGACATGACTGACAACATAAACTGACTGCGCTGGGCAAGGGGAGCAGAGAAGCAGCCAATAGTCACCTGATAACTCAGGAGGAGCTGCAGAGAGTCACAGCTCAGGTGGGAGAAACTTTTTTGAAGGGATGGCGATTAGTTGTGCACTCCACAAAGTTGGCCTTTATCAAGAAAGAAGCAAGAAGAACGCCGTTTGAAGAAAGCTACACGAGGTCCTGCTTAAAGTTTAGCACAGGTTATATACGGGTAAAAGCAAACGTGCGGAAGAAGATGCTCTGGTTGATAAAACCAAAACCTAGCATTCGTGCTATATGTGGTTAAAAAAACTGGCACTGCACAACATCATGAACACACTTTTGTCAGTTTAACATGGTATTGGCAGCATGATGCTGTGGGGATGCTGTTCTTCAGCTTGGACAGGGAGGCTGCTCAGACTTGATGAGGACATGCAGAGTTATTAGAGGGCAAAATTAGAAAAACAAACCTGTCAACACAGCAGGACAATGGCCTAAAAA
This sequence comes from Alfaro cultratus, assembly GCA_903066825.1. Classification (NCBI taxonomy): domain Eukaryota; kingdom Metazoa; phylum Chordata; class Actinopteri; order Cyprinodontiformes; family Poeciliidae; genus Alfaro; species Alfaro cultratus. The sequence continues at coordinate 9,891 of CAEFZX010007361.1, read as the reverse complement.
ACACTGGAAGAGTGTTTTTAGGGCTACAGTAGAACAGTTTCGATCTAAAGGCTTAGTCAAAGTTTGAGAATCTGTGGCATGAAAAAGGTCTTCAGCTGTCATTTAAACAAAAGAAGGCAGTATTGACTCCAGAAGGCTTTATATTATACATTTTATTTGCCAAATAAAATGTAAAAACCATGCACTCTATCACTTCTCAGCTCAGCAAAAAAAAAAAACACGTGATGTTTGTGCCTATAAAGCAAGAAAAACGCAAAGGGTGTGAAAACTTTTGCAAGGCACTGCTCAATATTTAGATGTGGTGTTCCTGGTGAAGGAGTCAAACATTAGGGACTGAGCAGTACAGCAAAACCGAGGGAGCATGTGCAGATGTGCAGTCATTAGACATCCATCTTGTTTTCACGCTTTGCTCAGAGCTCTATTTGTCTGAATCTATGTCATTTTAGCTCACTCAGGTCAACAGCAATTCAACCTCCTCTTTCGTCTGAGCCACTTCAGAATCATAATGTGATGCATGTGGGTTAGGAACCTGCTAAACACAGTCCCTGTCACTGCTCAGACATTGCTGGATATAAATGATACACGAGGCCTGCGCTCGCCTGTCCCATTCGGAGCCGCCCTGTTTCCACCTGTCTGTGATCACAGCTTTGATTTAGATAGAATCTTTTTGTTTTGTTTTGTTGGGGTTTTTTGGCTGATTGCAATCGCACCTTCAGTAATACCATTAAAATAATAAATCCGCAAGAAAAAAGTAACAAAAGGATTCATTCAAGAAAGTCAATAATTTATACTTTTTCCAGGCTCAGCTTCTCTCTCCCTCTCTCCCTTTTAGTTGGCGCAGCTCACTACCGGGCGCCTCATGGGAACGAAGAAAATTACATCCTACCTGATAATTAGCAAAGTTCAGAGCAAACTAAAAATCTGCCCCACTCTCTTAGCTCCCTACCACTGGCAGCGTCCTCTTAGCAACTAATTAAGTCCGCCTCTGAGGTTTTCAGACAGAAACGGTGCTGGATGCTGCAGCAGCAGAATTCAAAAACAAAAGGGAGGAAGGCTGAAAATGAAGAGCGCGAGTTCACTCTTCATTATGTTTTTTCCGTTTCATCTTTTCACACTGACGAATAAAATATGACAATTGTATTCCTGGAGGGAGTATTATTATTTCACACATGGATGCCTTCTTCAAATAGAAATAACAGCGCTGGCCGCCATTATGCATGGTAGCAAAGAGCGAGGCGCCCTCTGTCCATAATGTTCTTTAATTATTATAATGTCATCATCCATATCCGGCAATGTTGCGCAGACAAGAAAAAAAAAAAAGCGGGAAAGAAAAGAACAGCGGGGCACACCGGGTATTAAATGCAAATCACTAATCTTCTCACAGTTGAGGGAAATCACACTACAAAGACAGCATTATTAGTGATTCTATCATCACAGCTTTACATCAGAACTGAGACTTTTCATATGAGACGTCTGTGGGTATGTGGCAAGGTTTCACACTTCTTTTCAACATTACACTTAAAAATATATATTTCTGCATTATCAAAAATACTTAAAGTCTCACATTGTTGGCTCAGGATATTTTAAAGAGAGGTTTGGTTAAGATGTTTTCAACGGTCAATACCTTAGCTAACTCTTTTGGCATCTTCGCTTAGTATAAATCCAGATTAATTGGCCTTGGAGGCTGAAGGAAATGGCCAATTTAAAAGATGCTGAGACCAAAGCAGACTTAAAATAACTCAAAAACATCACAGCTGTTCATGGCTCTGTGTCTTTTTGTATCTAATTTAGGAACACTTAAACCGTCATTAAGCGGTTATTTACACACCAGCCGATGATCAGTGTTGCCAATTACCCAGTCAGGAAGGTAGCCGCTGGTTCTCCTCAAAGTTAAAACTGGAGGAGTGGACCGTCTTTGTCCAATTCTTGTCTTTTAATCTCAAATTTCTTTTCCCCGTCCTCCATCTGGGAATGGGCAAAAGTGATCTGTGTGATCTGAGTTTGTAGTATTTATTATTGACATTTTTAACTTTACATCTGGTCTGACTTTTGATCTTAAGGCAAAGTAAGGTAATTTTATTTATATAGCACATTTTCAGCAACACGGTATGTCAAAGTGCTTTATCTTATGTACCAAAAATGATATAAACAATGATAATTTACATAAGAACTAGAATTAGTGTTACCAGTCACATAGTGACAATGAAACATGTAAAAGTGCACAAAGCAACAGCATAAAGGTTTAAGTGAATGGCATTAAAGAGATTTTTAAACTGTATTGCTTATTCTGTGGGGCGATTACTCTGTAAATGCTCTCAATACGTTTCAGATGGGAATGTTACTATTGGTGCACAACCTCCAACCTACATTTTCTGTGAAAATACTCCTCCACTTCTGTGCAAAACTGAGAGTTTGTGTCATTATATCGGTGTCACACACAATACCATACAACCTCTATTTGTGAGAATTGTCCCTTAGGTGTTTTACAGCTTAAGCTGGAAGGTAATTCTTTATTACCTTCCATCATAATTGTTAGCACCACACCAAATACCATTGCTTTTCAGGCTAGCAGCTAGAAAACCCCCAACTTGGTTGTGATGTTATTCACAGCATTACACCAAGAGCGCTATCTAAACAGAACCTCGCTCTAAATATCCAGAACTCTTCCGTTTAACCGCAGCTTTAGCATAACGACCACACAGAAAAAGTGCTAATCAATGAGATTCAAGGGAAACAAAGATTGAATCTAACCGTAATCTGTCATAAAAAAGCTTCGGCTAAACCCTACGCTCTTTAGAGACGCCGCCGGTACCGGGCCACTGATGACTCACAGTGCAAATGGAGTCAGCTTTTAAAAGGCAGCCCAACAGCCTCCTTGATATGGCTCTGGGTTGCACTGAGACTGTTTGTGATGTGCAATCCATGAGAGACAGAGCAGGCAGGCAAGCAGTCATTATTTTCTCCACAATTACCTGAAGTCCTTGATAACGAGCGAAAAAAAAAAGAAAAAAAAAAGCCATATAATTAGAAAAACACCAGCAACACCATTATTGTCAGGAGAACACAACAGTATAATGAAGCAATTATAAATGAGCAGCTTTGTGCTTGTCATTAATTTCTGCTTTTAAGGATGTGGAGATGAAGCGCGGTTAAACGTCAGAATGAGCAGGAAGGATGTTTAGGTGGGTTAAACTAAAATGAAGCAATCTGGTGTGTGTGTGGGCGTGTGCATGTGTGTGTGAGAGAGAGAGCACAGACTGGTCAGGTCTACAGAACTGCCAGTGATGAGTTCACACAGTCTGAGCTCAGGCAGAATGTCCTCTGGGGGACACTTTAAACACGTTATAATAACCTCCTTTATGTCTGCGAGTCTGACGCTTTAAGGTGGAAACGTGTGTTTATGCACAGATGAGGATGTGCAGGTTCCACTGTGGCCACACACAGCTCAATATCAACATGCTATGCTCATGTTGGATTTTTTTTATTTTTTCTGGATTAAGTGTAAGATGCTCAGCTGCAAAATTAAAAGTAATGAGGAAAACATACAGTCTCGGTCAGAAACTTGCCCTTTTCACACATCATCACAAAGATTGATCTAGCGTTCATTTGATTTTCGGTCTCACTCGAGAGCTACTACATTTGAAATTCATGCATATTTTTACTTTTCCTCTGATGTGGCCTTGCAATTAGCTAACATGTTGCATTTCGTTAAAAAATCAAATAAAATTCAACCCGAAATCTAAGTGGATTAGACATGTGTCATTCCCTCAGCGAGCCCTTTCTTCCCTCTTTGATTCCTTTACATTTTGAGATGAGCAGAGATGAGTCGAAATACCGCTTTTCCTCCTGACTTCTCAGGACTGCATCCAGATCAGCTTTTTGCCACCCAGAAGGCATCAAAAACTAAAAAAAGACAAACAAATGAGAGTGAGTGAAGTCATCCCACAATCTCCTCTGATAGTAAAACTCCAAAGCATTTTCCACCTCAGTTCGAAATGCCAGCTTATTAACACATAGCATGGCACACTTCATCATATTGTCTTGAGGAGGCAATTGTATGGAAGGGGCAATTAGGACAGAGAAGCTGTGAGGTTGCCATTATTTTAGAATTTAATGACCACGCAATACGGTGCTAGATGTAGAAATGAGGGCTACAATACTACAATTATGCATAATCTGGCAGATCTTAGCAGCACCCCCCACACTCCTTTTCGTTGTGCTGTGAATAAATTTACATGGAAAATGCAACTCTGCCTAATTTATTCAGAAAAATTAGAATATACATTACAAATATTTCCATGGACGACATGAGCAACATGCAGTTAGGAATCTAATGACTTATTTTTTTGCATCCTTGCTTGTGGATTAGGTCAGGCAGAGCACACCCACCCCTCAGGGTTTTTGAGAGAACAGGTAAATAATTAAGCACCGACATAGTGGGGGGGAAATAAGTATTGGACATTTTTGTGGTTTTTTTCTCCATTAAAATATCTCTAATGGGGCTATTTTTATGAAATTCACAGCAGATGTCAATAATAACCAAGGTTATTTGTACTTACAAATAAATCAAAAGAAATTTCTCCATATATTAAGCTATGTGCAATTGTGTTTGTCTACAGAATAGGCACATAGCACAGGAAGAAAATAAGTTGCAAAAAGACACAAAAAAACAAGAAATTAGCACTTAGAGAGCAATCCAGCTCCTGATCAGTGAAAATTAATATCAGCTGTTTTAGTCCTAATTGACGGACTACGTAAAGGTTTCTCATTACAAAAATTTAGCACAAGAAGCAGCTTGTGATGGGTGAAAACAAAAAAGAGCTTTGCAACTTTTTTTTTTTGCAAAACATACTAGTGACAGACAATTACGAATGTCAACCTTACGGTTGGATTCAACCTTTGTTTCCCTTGAATCTCATTGATTAGCACTTTTTCTGTGTGGTCGTTATGCTAAAGCTGCACTTAAACGGAAGAGTTCTGGATATTTAGAGCGAGGTTCTGTTTAGATAGCGCTCTTGGTGTAATGCTGTGAATAACATCACAACCAAGTTGGGGGTTTTCTAGCTGCTAGCCTGAAAAGCAATGGTATTTGGTGTGGTGCTACCAATTATTGTCAATTCAAGACAATAATTGTCTTGAATTGACGGAAGGTAATAAAGAATTACCTTCCATCTTAAGCTGTAAAGCTCTCAAATGCCCCAATTAACAGGTACGGTCGTTTCACAGAAAACAACTGTTTTCGTTTAACTAGTGACTCGGCTTCTATGGAAGCTCACTACTTGACAGCTGAAGCAAATGCATGTTAAAGATTATCTAGAGTTTGCTGCAGAACATTTATACACATCAGTGGGAGAATCAAATCTGGTCAGATGAAACCAAAACTGAACTCACCTCAAATACACCATACCAACTGGGAAGTTTGAAGGTGAGTACGTCATGGTGTGGGACTGTGTCAGCGTATGAAACTGGGGTACTTGATACAATGTCAAATAACATCAATCGAGAAAGGTACCAGAATTTTCTTGATATGCATCTGAAGATTAAACAAAAAGTGGATTTTCTTTCTTTTAGCGAGTGCAACGATCCTGAACACACAGCAAGCAAAACTCTGAACTGTTCTCAGAGGAAGTAGATCAAGCTGCTAGAAAAGCCCAAACAATCTCCTAACATGAGTCCACCTGAAAAGTATGGAAAGAAATGAAGACTGGAGTATCTAAAAGAGAATCTGAAAATCAGTTTGTGTGGAGAATTAAACTTACATAAGTGCCTAGTTTCTCCATTCAGAAGACATGTTGGAGCTGGCATTACCAAAAGTGATTTTAAGTGTTGATTAACTTTTATTTAAAATGTTAAACAGCTATTTTTTTGGACCGTGGCACTTTATTACAGGTGATATATTGAACTACTTTCTCTGTACATGTGAATTACTTGGGTTGTTACCAACATGTGGGGTGAATTTAGTGTCAGCAGCCTCATTAGAAATGAGGGAAAACAGGGCGTGCTGTGGTGGCGCAGTGGCTTAGCACGCCCCACGCCTGGAGGCCTCAGTCCTTGACTCAGACATCGTGGGTTCAACTCCTGGTCCCAGCAACCTTTGCCGCATCTCCTTCCCCCTTCCTGTCGGCCTGCTGTTGTGGAAAATGCGAGCCACAAGTACCACAAAAAACTCTTCGGAGAAAAAAATGGTAAAAAAAAAAAGAAGAAATGAGGAAAAACAATGATGTGTTCAATACTTATTTCAACTGCTTCAAAATGTTATTATTATTATTTTTTACATATTTATATTCAACCATCTTTTCTTTCCCTATCTAGTTGCGGTTCAATGGGGAACAAAAAAAGCTTTCTACCCCATAACTCCAGGGACACTGAGGGGGGAATGTGAGCTCTATGTTTGTGTGTGTGTCACTATGTGCGCTTATAGACTGTAAAAACCAAAGTGTGTGTGCCACTTAGCAATGGCAAGATGCATGATGCTGGACACAACCCAAAAGCAGGGATTATTGACATAGATGCTCCACCATTAATAAGCCCGCTGTATCCTTTGTGTTCGGGGTCGCCAATGCTGCAGTTAACTATAACTTGTCAAGGCTGCTCCAGCCGCTCAATGCGCACCTCATGCATCTCCTGTCAGCAGGCATAATTCCTGCATGCCGGTGCACCGCTGATTTCTGCATAAGTGATGCGAGCCTTCGAGTAGAGTTAGGAGCACGAGTCTTTTGCCATTGAGAGATGTTCATCATTCTTGATCTAGCTCTGTCAAGACCTGGTGTTTTAGTGCCTCTCACGATTAGGCAGAATTGACAGGCCAAGAAGGCGAGTGAATAGCAAAAATGCAAGGAATCAAGGGGGTGTGGTGTAGGCTGGAGGGTGAAGTGGAGTGTGGCCGCCATTTAATCTGCAATTTATCAGTTTAGGCTGCACCATGTAACATCAGGGAGATTACATTCCAGAGAGAAGGAGCTCTATCTCTCCATCCCCTCCTCCTCCTCCTTCTCTTCCTCTCCTCCTCTTTGGCTATCTCCTCTCCCATGCCTCCTAATGTTGTCTGACGGCAGAATGCAGAGCACAAAGGGAGGACTGTCTTTATCGTCACCATTATTGTTTCTGAGTCCCCTAATTAATATATAGCATTGTGGGCCACTCCTTGAGTACGCAATGAGGTGCCAGTGAAAGAAAGATGGCACAGAGGAGACTCGCTGCAGTTAGACGAGCTGCATTTTTTTATGGATGTCATAAAGAAAAGTTGGGCCATCTTGAACTAGCGCGGAAAAAAAAGAAGAAAAAAACTACACATCCTCCGCCAGTGAAGCACATGACCCCTGACAACACCAATCACTTTGGGCCAATAAACGCTTAATTGCCATTTTTCCATTGGAGTGCTTTATCGATGCCATCTCCGAAGTGATTAATATGAACTGTTAACTAGCTGTTGCATTTAGCATTGAGTACAAGTGAGCCAGCGTGGAGGACGTCGATAATTTCTTTGATTTTTCTAACAATGAACTCCGACAGAATTGATAAAAAAATAAACTGTCTATATAGATTCTGTTTATTATTTAGCAAATCTTTGAGATTCAGCTGCATTCCGGATGCGATCGCACGCTTCTTTATATTTACGCAAGCACCAATGCAGCTCAATAAATTAGAAGAGAGATGTTAATTTTAGAAATTCAATTTCAAACTCACGTGCTTATGAAAACCCTGAATTTAGCTCATCAGAAAATCAGAATATGTTCTTAGATGTTTAAAATTACATTTTTAACACAATAATGTTGATCTGCTAACAAGTATGTCCATGAACTGTACAGCACACATAACTTGAAACTTGGCCATGCCTTTTTTTTTTTGTAAAAATAACAATCAGTGCAGCATGGCACTCTTGCAAAATTTAGATTCTTTTCTATCATCTGAAAATAGGACTATGGCACACTGAACGACCGTCCAGTCTTTTTCTCTTTAGTTCAGATAAGACGTCTCTGTTTCAGAAATGACTTAACACCAGGAGTATGACTGTTGTGTGTCCTGGATATGTCAGTAGATCGTTTGTCTCTCCACTAAAGTCATAAGTGTGTTTTGCCCCACAAAATACTATTAAGGAAGCAATTATCTTTGTCACATGGGTAAATTTTTGTAGCCACAGCTCTTCCTTCCACTAAACCTTCCATAAATATATTTATATGTGAACAACCAGCTTCTTTAGTAATGTGTTGTGACCGTAGCAAAAATATATTTCTATTAAAAATTCTGTTTTTTTTTTATTCGTACTATGCAATATTCGAATTTTTAATAAAAAAAATGCTTGAAATAAACCATAATGTCATTCAGGTTGATTTTTTTTAACTTAATAACTGAAATACATTTAATAAGATGACATCCCACCACCACCTCACACACACCCTCTTTGTGATATTTTAAAAAAAGAAATGTATTTGAACAGGATCACTACCCCTTTTATTAAACACTGTTGGGATGACACCAGAAGGATCGTGCAGCACTCCGGTTTTTTATCTCTCGGTCTGGAAGGGCAGAAACAGAAATATGAAGACGTGCCTTACAGGAAGGAAGCCTGTGGCAGCCTGATATTAAAATGGTTCAGGAGTCAAGTAGAACAAGTCAAGCAGCTGGAGGGCAAATAAAAAAGAAGGGAGAAGAAGGAGGAGAGAGAACAGGTCGTTCTTAAAAGCTAATGGACTGTCAATGGTCAAATTATATTATAGAAAATAATGTAAAATATGTTTGCTTTATAGTAGGAGTGTGCTGTCAGAGTTAAATGATCAGTATTTAACTTAAGCCACTGATGTGGAATAACAAAAACGTCTTAACAAAACTCTCACGCTACAGGTTGTTAATATATTTTCTGCCTTGAATGTCACATTAATACCCAGAAGATGAACATAAAGTTATACATTCAAGCACCAACCATTCTGAAATGTGTTCTGCTTGCAGAACACACCAACATATTTCTTGTAAATACATTCAAGAAGTGCTAGAGGATATAAGCAGTAAAAACGGAACTCATAATAAGCTACGACTTAATGTGGAAAAATAAGAAAAATGTGTTTTTTGTTTTTTTTTTATCATGAAACTAACAAGAAAACACGGCTGGACTTATACTAGAAAGGTAACTGAAAACAAAATCTTAGAGGTCAAGATCGGCCATAAACTCAAATGGAAGTCTCACATCCATCACACAGAAGCCCGTGGCAGTCAGATTCCAATTTGGTGAGAAACTGAATTTTGTCTTTTCATAAGCTTTAAGCCATGATCATCAAAACTAACAGAATAAAATGCTTGAAATGTTCCACACTGTTTGTAGTTTAAAAATAATATGCTCTTCAGCAAGAGCATAACAGTTTTGAAAAGGGCCAGGCAGATATGCGACTATGATCCCCTTATATAATCTATATTGCTTGTTAATCTAAGCCTATTCAGCATTTGCACTGAGGTCTGCAATTATAGGATCTTGATATCGTCTGAACAATTCAAACATTAGGATTTACCACCTAACATAAAGGTTACTCTGTGCTAAAGTGAGGCCTTCTAGTTGGAGAGGCTCAGGGGGGATTTTAAAGTGTAAAATGCTAGAAGAGCTTTTGGATCTTTATTTCTGGGATCAAACTCTGAAATGGTTTTGGACAAGAATCTGAAACTATGCCCAAGCATGCAGCAGCTTAAATCACAGCACATGGAAGTTCATGAAGTAGAAGTTAAAGAGGGCGTAGTGACAGGCATGGGTGTTTGAAGCAAACCGTGAATTTAATTATTTTTGGCAAAACCAATTTTTCTGTCCCTTGTCTGGTTCTTTTTATAATGATTATATTGTATTATATTATATTATATTATATTATATTATATTATATTATATTATATTATATTATATTATATTATATT